>JAUMHH010039312.1:0-10054 GCA_032359455.1 Chlamys rubida
AGGGACATCATAGGTAATTCTGGTTGTAGGGACATCATAGGTAATTCTGGTTGTAGGGACATCATAGGTAATTCTGGCTATAGGGACATCATAGGTAATTCTGGCTATAGGGACATCATAGGTAACTCTGGTTATCGGGACATCATAGGTTACTCTGCTTATAGGGACTTCACAGTTGTGGTTCATTATAGGGACATCATAGTTGTGGTTCATTATAGGGACATCACAGCTGATTCTGGTTCTAGACATCATGATATACACTTAAAACTTGTAATAGGACATCATTAGTGATATTCTGGTACTAGGGATATAGGATTTGTGTTTTAATTTCATATTAAATTAATGTATAAATCAGCTAATTTTTTGTGTTCATACAATCATGGGCTATCTGCCTCTTTTGTTAGCAGTTTTCCTGGTGTCAGTCCAAATCAAATAACACAATTACAGTCTGGACCTCATAGCCACATGATACTTACATCCTTAAGACGGTCATACAAATCTTTGAATGCCTTGTTGCCAAACCGCTGAGGCTGATCTATCGGTGGAATCTCGTCAACCCACTGGCTCATGGTGCCCAAGAGATTCACTAGTCTGGTAGTGGTCTAAAACAGGAACACATGATATCAGTCAATTTATCTTACACCAAACAAACATGCAGATTAATGTTAGATATATCACAAAGTTACATTCTTATGAATAATGAAATGATATATAAAATAGACACAGTTTATTGGGTCAATCATTATATATACTCATGTTGACCAAAAGGACACAACTTTGTGTATAAAAGTGCAAAATATATGATTAAAGTTTGAGACACTCTGTCATCCAAAGAGATACTCACTTTTAATCTTAGCAATTGTAGATGACAGAGCATATATGAGATATATGTCCTTGAAAAGTGATGCAAGGAATGACAGATTGACTGACGCATGGCAGATTTAGGGTGCAAACCTACATATATAGTCGTATCTGGCATTACAGATGGAGGGTGCAAACCTACATATAGTCGCCTCTGGTACTTACAGATGGAGGGTGCAAACCTACATATATAGTCACCTCTGGTACTTACAGATTGAGGGTACAAACCTACATATAGTCACCTCTGGTACTTACAGATGGAGGGTGCAAATCTACATATAGTCACCTCTGGTACTTACTGATGGAGGGTACAAACCTACATATATAGTCACCTCTGGTACTTACAGATGGAGGGTACAAACCTACATATAGTCGCCTCTGGTACTTACAGATGGAGGGTGCAAACCTACATATAGTCGCCTCTGGTACTTACAGATGGAGGGTACAAACCTACATATATAGTCACCTCTGGTACTTACAGATTGATGGTGCACACCTACATATAGTCGCCTCTGGCACTTACAGATGGAGGAATAATTACCTCAGAGATAGGATACGAGTCTCTGATCTTCTTGGACTTGACAGCTTCGCTTACTGCACAGATGAAACCAACAATGTCCTTGTAAGCCTGCAAACAATAGTGCTAACTGTTACGAAGTCTGTTACACAAGTGTCTTAGTGGTATTTACTTAGTGGTATTTACTTAGTGGTATTTACTCAGGGTCATATCACGGAAATCTGAACCAAATCAACCAAACAGAATTTTGAATTTCAGCTCATAAAGTGTAAGCCAATCAGAATTCTTGGTTGCTTTCTTGAAACATTCTATTGGTTGAAAGACTATGATATTTACTATGATATTTACTTAGGGCAATGCATTAAAAATCATAATGTTAACTTTAGGTAATTCTTTGTAAGACTATGATGTTTACGTTTAGAAGTGATTAAAATTATATTTTTTACTCACGATATTGCTATTTTGATTAAATGTTTCTAGTTTTTTAATCGACTATGTCAATTCAGTTATGACTATTTATATTTTGTCTCAAAAGCATGTCTGTGTGATCCATGTAGTTTTTTATACCAGTATGTTTAGGACCGAGATATTTGCTCAGTATTAAGATGAGTTGGTAAGACTTGAATACAGGCTGTGTGTAAGTACAGATAACAGTGAATACCTCTGATGTGTGTAAGTACAGATAACAGTGAATATCACTGATGTGTGTAAGTACAGATAACAGTGAATACCTCTGATGTGTGTAAGTACAGATAACAGTGAATACCTCTGATGTGTGTAAGTACAGAGAATGGTGAATACCTCTGATGCGTGTAATTACAGATAACAGTGAATACCTCTGATGTGTGTAAGTACAGATAACAGTGAATACCTCTGATGCTTCCCATGCTGGTATATCTGTTGGTAGACTGACTTTTTTGTTTGGGATCTCAAATGTGTGAGACTTGATGTCAAAAATATCACTCTGTCTGTCTTCTGTTTTGGCAGGCACTTCTTCTGGATAGAGACAATAGGACTTTATGTCTAATAAGAAAACCACCACAGTATACTAAAACATAAATTTCATAAAATGACATACATGTACATCCTCGATATCCAGGGGTTACTCTCACTTTCGCTCTCTACACCCCTGGGATATGTCATAGCAAAATTGAAGGCTCAGTGTGCAACACCTTGTGGATGAGACGAGAAGACTAGTTTGGTCCAAGGATCTCGCTGTCGCATAACGGTCAAAATGACAGGCATTGAAGTCGGGCGTCGCTCCTTTGTAATCTTCAAAGGACAAGTATCAGACTAGTGATTGGTAAGTTTTTTTTAAATGACACCAATCAAATAGCTAGCCGTGTGCCTTCATTTTTGCTAGCCCCTGGATATCAAGGATGGTACATCCTATACAATGGTTGTACAATGACGAATTCCGCTAGGTCGACACCAGGCACTTGTTGATGTGGTGTAAGAATTAGTTTAAACTTTTTAATATTTTCAGTAACAATAGGTTGGGCTACACAATTAGTAACTGCGATAACGTGGCTTTCTGACGACGAGATTTTTTTTTTATATATTGCGTCGTGAGATATCCATTTTGTCTCATTTCACTTTACAGACATCTTTTAACAACATGGTATACAGTTGGGATAGTGCATTGATTCAAATGATGTGTAACAATAAACACCATTTGAATCAATGCACTATCCCAACTGTATACCATGCTGTTAAAAGATGCCTGTAAAGTGAAATGAGACAAAATGTCATACACAATTGGTCTACTGCCTTAATGTTGTTATGCTATAATATCCATTGAAAGATCCTCTTTTTATTTCACTTTTAGTATGCCTAAATTCTTAAACTTAAAATTTCTTTATTGTAGGCCTACATTAATCTTTATGTTCACATTGTTAGATATTATAAGATTGCATACAGTGTTTTTATTGGATACCATATATACTAGCCCGATTTTCCTCAGACACCAGACTTAGACATTTTGTCCTACACCAGACATTTATCTGTCAAAATGCATAAGTCTCAGTCTGGAGTCAGGGCAAGAGAACCGATAATTGATAAATGGATATTTCCTGTGGATTGTTTTTAACTCTTAATGACATTAGTTATAAACGATACATCGCGATAACATCTGGACTCATCACTGATAACAAGAGGCCAACTACAGCAGATTACTCAGAAAATGATGTCATTCACTAAAATATCATCTCGATCTTGAAGATCCAAGATTAACTTACGAGAAGGCATGTTTTCTTTGGAAGAGAGTGTGAACTATGTCAAACAGTATCACTATGTAGATTATGATAACAATGTAAAATCATAAAGTTACCTTTTAGTTCTTCTTGAACCGGCGGTTCGTCGGTCTTATCTGCATCCGCCATTTTTAAATAAAACGCTCGAGTGACCACGATTTATAAAGATACTAATAAAGAAACCGGACAGCGGTTACGATGACGGATATTTAGTACCTTCGGAAAACCTCTGCACTAGCCCTCCAATGGCGTTACTTCCTACGTAATACATTACAATGAAATATCGTTTAATTTCTCAAAACTTTTGAATACTTGCGATTTGATATTGTTTTTTGTTTTATATATATAGTACTATTGTTGTTACCTTTTCATTGCTTTTAGATTCTACTTATCAAAATCTATTGAAACGAGCATTACTACTATGTTTTTAATAATGGGTTCGGCATTGTTAATCAACATGAATGGCAACATTAAAAAACACACATACCTGGTGTAACCATCGACAGTATGACAAACATATTGTGAAGCATATGGAATTTAACAAAAATTCTGAGGCTCAGAATATGAAACATTTGATATACTATGGAAATAAAAATAAGGACAAATTCAACGGATCTACATCATTTTGCTTAATACCATAGACTAAGATATATATTTAGTTCATGTGTACATGTACGTCTATTTTTTAATTTGTATTTGCTTACCTTAATGAAGAAATATCGCTAATTTCCATGAGAATTTGTAACACGTGCCTAAAGACGCGATCCTTAGTATCGAGAGACCCTCATCATCAATTAGAATATGGAATTCAAGGTACTAACTGGTCCTTTGGAAACCTACGCCAGACAAAGGGGGAACGAGATCCTGTTGAATCGAATTCACTTTCAGAGTGGGTTTACTTTACAGATGTGTATTAGTTTCATTATTCGAAAAGCTAGATAAATGTGCACAAAACCGTCTTCCGACTCAAAATTTATAAAGTTAAGACAAAATGCAAACGAAAATTAAGGCAAATTACATGAAGACCATTGAACGAGTACAAGGAGTAGGGGAATAAGAACAAGTATTTCGGAAGGATATACTGTACGCGTTTTTTCTTCATCGACGAAACCCGTCATGTAAATCTAGATCAAAGTCAACTTTCAAGCAGCGTCATGTCCTCAAAGCGAGATACGGGTAAGAAATAACAAAAGACCAAGGCACACTAACTTGTAATAAGGTCACGATCGCGACCTAACACGTGCCCGAATGTCCATAGGTCACACTCTCTTACGTTCTATGCACCTATGTAATATGTCATAGGTCACACTCTCTTACGTTCTATGCACCTATGTAATATGTCATAGGTGACACTCTCTTACGTTCTATGCACCTATGTAATATGTCATGACGACATTGAAGGTACACGTAGACTGGTTCGGTCCTTTTGTGTACATTAAAGAGAATAGCGCGGTAGCGTGACGGTAACACCTACCAGCTCGGAAGTTCATCATCGATAGGAAGTGTACCCTGTATGTGACACTGAAGGACTCGGCACTACAGCTCAGCCTCGCGCGGAAACACAAACAAGTCGCCAACTAGAAGAGGGGCACAGCGTATTCCCTTATTAATGCATACTGTCTGCTGAAAAATCTTGCCATCGAACCCAACAAAAACATGGTCAACCAGGAACTCCAACACTCTCGTGGTTTCAAATGCCCAGTTACTTTCATTTTGATATGTGTGGTGCTTTTCACAAACTAAGGTCCAAAACATTTTACAACCATAAATTTGCAGGCATTTTGCCGTTCGCCTTGCTTTGTAAAGAAAATTCTCATATTAAGATAATGAAGGCATTCCCTCAGTTTAGTATGAGATATGGTATTTTAAAGAGCGGAGAAGTAAATAGTTCTGTAGAAGAAATATTTTTGAGGAAAGGATGCTAAAGATTGATAAAGACAACTTCTGAATTATTTAAAATAATTAATTCCATTAATTCTACTTCTGGAGTAAACAGTGTCATAATGCGACTTATACCCTTAGATAAAATCAGTAAGAGTGATTGTAAGAAGACTGGATAGTAGAGCAAGCAATAACACTTTATTTATACAGATTATTGTACAGGTTTGGAAACCAATATAAAACAGGCAGGTCCGTATTTACTTACAACACGACCAACAGGGACAGTTTACTAGATAAGCTTGACAATTCCCATTTTTCGATCATGAACTTTCTGTTTCTTGACAGTTACACCTCCGTTCCCCAGACTACGATGTTTACAGGTTGCAGTTGATTCGGTATTCAAGAGGTTGCTCTGAATATCGCGATGTCCGGGATAGATGTCGACTGCTGTCATATATAAACTTAGAGCACAAGGTTTACAAAACGCAGGTTGATAAAGACTTTATATATATATGTGTGTAACAGGGATACATATATATTTATTGTGTGTAAGACTTTATATATATATATATATATATATCACAAGCTGTATGGTCGTCATCAATATCTCATAGAGATCGAAGCATACTATGTCCTCGTGTGATATGAATGTCCATGTTTCTAAGGATATGACGCTACTCTTGGATTTAACCTAGATTTAGGTAACGGGTGTCGCCAATGAAGCAAATGACACTTGACCTTCCGGATCACGTGGTCTTATTTTCCTTGTACTTTTCCAAGGGTTTTCTAGTGAGTCTTTTTATTGATTCATAGTTTTCTTGAATTTGAGTTCGAATCATGGTTGTGTTGACGCTACGATGATTTGGAATTCGTGGTTTTATTTCTTTCTTTCCCCTTTTTTCAATATACATGTATATATATTTTTCGGACTACACCGTTTAATATGTTTTACCGATATAATTACAAATTACAAAGAGGCGTGGGATTGGGTGAGTTTAAGTTGGGAACCCCAGGATAGACCCACCCCACATTCGTCTCACTGCAGGTTCGATTCTTATTGGTGCATTCTGAGAACACTAACAGGTTCACTCTCCATCATCGCTCCTAAAAAGCAAACACGCAAATCAGCGGATAAGAAGGTCTTTTATTCAATAGGGAAGATATCTACAGCCCAAAATTTATAAATGGACAAAGTGAAGTACAATGTAATGTTTTATTACACGTACATGAACAGCAAATCAAACCGTGGCACGCTCTTTGGATTTTTCTTCATATTTCCGGAGAAAATATCCGTGTTGTTGGTTTTAATACTACATTGGTTTGTTTTGGTGTTAATCCAGGGCTGCACAGGTAAGTTTTCTGCATGATTGTCAAGTACAGGTAGACAATTTTCGCTTGTCTTTCAAATACATACGTGTAAGTAAGTGCATGTTTTGATTGACAGAACAATCAGTTGTTCCAGCGGTGTCTCAACAACTCTGAAGCGTGGTGAGGTACATGACTACTAACAGTGGGACAGTCAACCCGGACATGTACAACTTTGCCACGTTTACACAGTAAAAAACCACCTATAACTATATTGGGATGACAGGAAATATTGAAAAGGAAAAACAGGCATAAATCGGTTATCATTTATCTAAGTCCGTCGTATTGCAATCAAATTTCGTAATTATTAATATGCAATATTTATTTGAGCCCGAACCGTACATGTATTGGTTCAGTTTCTAGATAATGCTCTGAAGATGTTAATCGCAGTAGAGATGAGGTCAGGGCTATTTATTGGTCCATAGTCTACATTTTAGGTGAGCCATGGACCAAACAATGTTTCTCGCTATGTAAGGCCCGGGTCAGGTATTGGTACGTGTCTAGATATGCGCCGGGTAATAGTCTTGATGAGACCCGGGTTATGTATGCATGGGTACTGATGAGTCATGGTATTCCTGTCACATCCTGTATAGCGGAGACGACCTATTGATTACCAACCTGTTGCAATGCAATGGAAAGTGCAAATTTGTTTTACATACGTATTGTACATACATACATATATGTTTACATACGTCAACGTGACGAAATACCCAAGCAACATAACAAAAAACATAATGGACGTCAAAATAACGTTACACCCACTCAACATAACGGACGTCAAATTGACGTTACATCGACTCAAATAACGGACGTCCAAGTATCTTTAAACCCACTCAGCATAACAGATGACAACGTGACGTTAACCCACTCAACAAAACGTGTGTCAATATGACGTTTTACCTACTCAACATAACAGACATCAACATGACGATACACCCACGACATTAAACTTACTCAACATAACAGACATCAGTATGACGATACACCCACTCAAGATAACATACGTCAATGTGACGTTAACCCACTCAACATAACGGACGTCAAAATGACGTTACACCAACTCAACAAAACGGACGTCAAAATGACGTTACATCGACTAAAAAAGGCGTCAAAATGACGTTAACCCACTCAAGATAACATACGTCAATGTGACGTTAACCCACTCAACATAACGAACGTCAAATTGACGTTTACCCACTAAACATGCCAGGCGTCAATACGACGTTTGTGTTGCAGTGCCTCTAGATAACAGCACCAACTCAAAATGTTGTTATGATCAAGATAAGCAAGTGTGTAGTAATATTAACAGGATTACATGTACCGTTACATGACCTCTGACCCCCCATGTGCCTTCAGCTTATGTGTCTGACAGCGACGTCGCGAACGTGTCCCTGGAGTATGGAATGACTATGGTTTTGAAACAAGGCACAGCACATGATGTTTATGTTGGGCCATCGAAGCGTGTCTGCTAATAGATCCTATAACATGTCCCTTTCAACAGAACAGAATAATTCGCTGTCCTCTCATCCTTGATATCCAGGGGTTACGCTCACCGCTCACTTTCGCTCTCTACACCCCTGGAATATGTCATAGCAAAATTGAAGACTCATTGTGTTCCACCTTGTTGATGAGACAAGATGACTAGTTCGATCCTTTGATAAACATCGAAAGAATCTCGCGGTCACGTAATGGTACAAATTGACAGGCTTTGAAGTCGGGCGTCTCTCCTTTGTAATCTTCAAAGGACATGTATCAGCCTAGCCATTTGTCAGGATTTGTTTACATGATACCCATCAAACAGCTATCTTCGTGCCTTCAATTTTGCTATGACATACATAATGTATTCCAGGGATGCAGAGAGCGAAAGTGGGCGTAACCCCTGGATATCGAGGATGCTGTCCTCCACACTAGCGTCCGTTGCAAGTGGCGAAGCAGGTGAAATCGTCCCGGCTCGTCGGCCAGACCCCTCATCGACAGTAACACATGCCGAATGCTCAAACGATGAGCTAGTCCTGTTGACACAGTCGATTGACACAAAAATTCAGACAACAGCATCTTTTAAATCGTCATATGGTTTCTTAGGAAACTCCTCATTTCACGGATGCACTTTCTATCTCGTTGAAAGTCCAACCGCTTCGTGGCCTGATGAGCGTAGCCGCTGCACAACCGTTGTTTAACGGTCAGCTATCTCAGCGAACACGGAATTTTTCAACTAAGATATTTTACAGCGTATTTTTGTTTCAAATTAAGATCTAATGTCATTTTTTAAGATAATCAATGCTTGTTAAACATGCTGGTAATATAAATTAAATTATTAAAATATGCAAAGTGGAACTATTTGTTTATTGCTCAACTGTGTATTTCGTCACCGTTGACAACGCATCCGTGACGATGTTTTGTTTTTTTACGCGAAAAAAAAGACAATTTGTTTCTTAATTTCAAATAATAAAAGTGGATGTAATAGAACGTAAATATATGGTTTGAAATGCATCTTTTTAACGTTTATGAGGGTTTACAACACAGTTCCGTTCAAACATATTCTCCATGTTTGAACGGAACTGTGTTGCAAACCCTCATCAATGTTAAAATGATGCATTTCAAACCTAACATTCCCACTCAACTTACAGACGCCAAAATGACGTTATATC
The DNA here is from genome assembly GCA_032359455.1 of Chlamys rubida. Lineage (NCBI taxonomy): Eukaryota > Metazoa > Mollusca > Bivalvia > Pectinida > Pectinidae > Chlamys > Chlamys rubida. The sequence continues at coordinate 9,525 of JAUMHH010039312.1, forward strand.
CACTCAACATAATGGCCGTCAACGGGACAGTATTGTATCAGTTCTAAAACACCTGTTGATATATATCTAATATCGGCAGACAATATTGTAAGCACTTTTTTAGATACACCCGATATCGAAACATAATGCGTCGGCAATTTGCATGCTAGTGAGAAAATGTTTAGCGGGTTGACCTATGAATATGCAACTCTTGATAGCTATAACTGGGTGTAGCGTTTAATTAGCATCCTAATAACTAGTCAGAAATATTATGAACACTCGGCTTAAATACAATAACCTTCCGTATACTGTGTGAACAACCGTGTATGTGCAAACTGTTTGCAGCTACCCAAAAAAACCACCAAAAAACCAAACAGAAGTAGGATATAAAATCCGAAGGTGACACCAGGTGGCAAGGACGGGTAACCGTTGTTCCTCACCTCATTTGGAACACATTACGATGTTTCCTGTCAAACCCTGAAGACTATGTAGTTACCCTGAAGACTATGTAGTTACCCTGAAGACTATGTAGTTACCCTGAAGACTATGTA
>JAUMHH010039323.1:0-10054 GCA_032359455.1 Chlamys rubida
ACGGAATAAGACAAAGCGATTGGTCAGGTTTTTGTTTACCTGAGACCAATCAAATAGCTAGCCGTGTGCCTTCAATTTTACTATGACATATTCCAGGGGTTCAGAGAGCGAAAGTGAGCGCAACCCCTGGAGTATCGAGGATGGTAAAATACCTGCCATTTTCTATCGACACGGCTAGGGAGATTCCTCATAAAATCATTCCAGAGAGAGCGTAAGACTAGTAAACCAGAGGTTCCGGGTTCGACCCTTTGCGGAGCCATTTAAAAAAAGAAGATATCTGTTACGATCGAAGTGCGGCCACAGGGACTAGAGAAATTGTTACAGCTATATTTGGACCTAAACTAAGATGTTCAGAGTAATTTTACATGTTTTAGGGGTTTACATCAATTTTTGGTAAAAATGCCATCTACAATGATGATATTATACGAGTATATAGTATCATTGTCGGGGTTGACCGAAAATTAATCTGAACACCTTAGTTTAGGTCAAAATATAGCTGTTACAAATTCTCAAGTCCCTGCCAGTGCGGCCACTCGAGGATCACTTGATAAAACCACGATCATAGGGGTCTGAAAAACAATTTAGAGTATGGACTTTTGGAACTCTCCAGATGACGGCTAATGGGGTCCAGTACTAACACTGTACAAATGCCCTCGCCTTAATTAAGACCGATTCACAATGTGAATAGTATACAATTTAGAAAACAGAGAAAGAAATACAAACAAGAAGACACTGTAATCGAAATCAGCATCCGCGATATGAATTCAGTAGAGCAACCTTAGATACACAATTGATGCAAGTATAATCAACATAGCACTTGTAGTAGGCAAGATATAGATGAGAGCAATTCTTCTTAACCAGGTGCATGGACGGACGCATGGCAGCACGGACAGACCCCATTTCTCAACGAGTTGGTGGGGAATAAAAACCCATAAAAGAGTATATGCATTCGCATGCATTTTTATGTTCAGAAATTTTGTTTAAGTTATGTTTTGATTAAACTGTCCAGATTGTTACACTTACCGGTTCTTTGTCCACTGTGGTTTGGTGTTCCTCCTCCACAGGATATAGTCCCTCCACCGAGTCCTGGTATTCCTGGGCAGCCAGATTAAAGTGAGGAAATGACATCGACACAGGAATGTGGAAAAAGTCCACTACAACATCAAACAGAACTTATCACTGCAGTTTGACACAATGTTTTGTTGAAATGTTTTGTTTCTTGATTTTTGAAATAAACAAAGAGTAGAATTGGTTGTCTTTGAACATAAATACAACTGCTGTTTATAAAGGTTCTTCATTCAAGATTTTGAATTTTTAATGTCTTCATTCTGATTTATCTTTGTTTTGTTTTGTCTGTATTTTGATGAAATAGAATCTCATGCCATGTTTTTTTTCCTTTTCAAGGTTATTTGGATAATTTTTTAACTCATACAAGAGCCTTCACAATTTGTAGTTACTAAACATGCATGTCATTAAGGGGATTACTCCATTCTATTTTCAGATTTGCAGAATGTATATTGATGGTGCAACTATGGCCAGTTGTTTTACTGATGATATGGCACAGAGAGGTAAAATAGATATTTGTGACATAGATTTGCTGATACATGTCCATTAATCTGAATATGATCAGCTCTTCCCTGTTCTATTGGTAGTTACTTCCGATGGCAAAAATTGTCGCTAAATTGTACACTGAAATCTAGATTTGGAATCACCTCTCACCATCAGATTTTTTATGGACATTAAATATAAACTTTATTTTACAACAATTATCATACAAGTTATAACAACTTATATTTATCACTCTTAAGCTTGTTGGCCCAGATGTTAGCATGCGTGGAGTCTTAATGTGGGAGAAACCGGAGTACCCGGAGAAAACCCATGAGGTCGGGCAGGTGACCCCATACCTTTTCATGTCTGATCGGGGATTCGAACCCCGGAAACCTTGTTAAAAGGCGAGTGTGTTATCCAGTGTGCCACCGGACCACACAGTTATGGGTAATGGACATTGGCTAGTGGTTACGATTTCCAAGCCCTACCTTGCTGACATGTACTGATGTTGAGCATGCCTGTGTTGAGACACTTGGACTCCGGAGTACAGAACCCAATGTTGTCCGGATTCTCGGTAGTATTGGCTAGGTAGGAAGGAGGTGCAATGTACCGCCACAGTTTTATCCCCTGGGGTGAGGTCACATCCCCATGGTACAAGCCCGCAGCAGATCTGCAAGATGAACACTTTATTACAGGCTCTATAACATGTTCAATACTTAACAATTGAGTTTAAAACAATCTGGTCAAATATCCAATTCTGAAAAATCTAATTTTAACTTGTGTGTTTTTTTTCAAATATAAAATATCAATTTTTAGTAATATATTTGTTCTGAACTATAAATACTCGGATGAGTAAAAGAGCAGTGTTTTCAATATGTGTCATTAGTATACGCACTTTAATAATAAAATAATAACCATAAAAAACACAACAACATTTTACAAATATGAGACAGTCCCTGAAAGGCGAGGGAGTCCTGCCCTGATTACGTGAGACAAACAGTGAAAACATTTCTCACCTGCACGCATCTGATGAGAACACAGGGGAAGGTTGGTTCTTGCCTCTGTATGGAGGCCCTACAGTGCCATCTACAAAATAGCCAAACAACACCTGAAGCTGTCAACGATCTGTATGTTGCTCAGTACTATTGTGACAAATTTCAACATCCATCCTGTCTGCTCTGATCTTAAGTTCAATTTACCGGTAATATTCCTTCCTTTTTAGGTGTAAGTTTAAGAAATTGCATCCCAATAACAGATAAAGTCATATAAAAACCTTGTCTACCAATGATAGGGCTATGTCACTGAAGAGGCAACCTGGGCACAGTACCATGACACCCGCTCAGTCGTATTTAATTTAAAATAACAAGCCTATCTGAAATGTCTAGGAAGACAACAGTGCTGAAAATACATAGTAGACATGAAGAGAGAAAAGACAGGGATCCGAACTGCTGTAGTTTGAGCAGCAGATCAATGTGGTGTTGTTTGATTCCTCAAGAAGGAAATCTCAATCTGTAGCATTGTCTGATATTAGTCTTCTGCAGTGGGATACAGCAGGTCATTCCTGAACCTGTAACCTTCAATATATGTATAACTGTGCAGAAATTCACCCCCAATTTAAGTCCCTTTATTTCCATCTTGAATCCATTGGTTAGTTTTTCTCACCTTTTCACCCCAATGAGATACTAAATCTCTGAATTTCTTCACCTTTTCGCCCTAAATGTGATTGATTCCCTGAACCATAAGACAAGAAGGATGTGTATAGACAGTGTTAAAGTTACGGTGCTCACCTGTTCCATTGATCATGTTGGCATAGGGTGTGCTCCAAAAGTCCAGGTGACTAAAATAGAAATACAAAATGTCACAGTTCAATTGTTATAACCAGTAATTTCCTGTACACTAACCCTAATGTAATATTTGTGCTTCCATCATACGTACATACAAGCAAGAACTGAGACATATGAATGCTTAACCCATTCACCCCTTAAATCACATTTTAACCTTTATACCAAATCAAAGACTGGGGAAGTCCAGTTTAAATATATAGTGGTGAATGAGTTAATTGAAAATCATTTACGTTTTTCAACCATTATGTGTAAAAATCTGTATAAATGGTAGTTCTGTGATGTACACAGTGTGTTCATGAACACAAATCAAAACAATCCTTTCAAAACAATAACATTGCATTGTTTGAAGATTTTAATATAGTTAACAGCTATGAACTTGAATGTGGGTCAAAACATTTAATGAGGGGTAAGGTAATTTATTAGAACAAAACTGGTAATTGAGAAAGTTTAATTAAGGTCATAACTGGTACAGTGGATCTTAAGAAAAAAAATTAAAATGCTAAATTCATTCAAACCCAGTGATCTTGAAGGTGTGTCAAGGTCATTTTTTGGAAGTGATCTCATATTTTATTGAATAATTCAAACATCACAGAAAAGGTAAGAGGTTTTATAAACTAGTAGGACTGGGTCTGAATACACACCTGGATCCATTGTAGCGATCTATCCCCCCAAGGAACTGGATGTCGCTCTCTCCTGTATAAATGGTGTATACGCCATCGTTTGTAGCATTTTTCTGTGAAAATCAAGTGAGAAAATGTACAGAGAACTTCATTTACAGCCAGCAACCAAATATTGTGTTGTGACATACTTTTTCCCCTTCTTGATAAAATTCAAATAATATGTGCAAGCTTCATGAATCTATGTAGCATATTTCATTTGCTGTCATACTGAGAAAATAAAAAAGACTCCTACCATTCCTTTATAATTCAACATTGAGTACATATATAAGTATAAACACACAGTGACAGAACTACATTGTTATATCTGCCATATACAACTATATGGAGTGTACATACATATATATGGTTCACCAATACCTTTATTTCTTTCTATCTACCATATGTAATTTCACAATCCACTGATAAAGATAAAGTCAGTGAGATAGCTTGAAATATGTTGTCATAACAATATGAAAAGATTCACTTGACAAACTACATTAAAGGGTTTGGTATCAAAATAAAGATGCATTGTTCTACAATGAATGTCACATCAATAAAAAAAATCTGTTGTTTCAACATATTTCTGAACATGATGTCAATGCTTGGTTCATGATTTAAAAATCAATAGAATATCTACCAGTTTATGTGTCTACTTCCTGCTGGAGTTAGACTAGAATGATCACAGTGCTGTAGAGAAAGACTCACATTCATGAAGTAGCCGATGGTATTTGTGTAGAACCAGTTCCTGTCCAACACTTGGGCAGCAGTCAGCATTTTGTCCTGGTAACCCCAGATTATATCATACATGCTGCGTTCCATGAATACGCTCTCCTTCTCAAATGAGGTGACAAGTCGAATAATGTCACGTATTCCAGGATTCATCCACTTTAGTGAAGATATCAGTGACTGTAATACAATCAAGATTGTTACACTCTAAATCCACCCAACCAAATTACACTCTACAATCATCCAACCAAAGAAATAGTATTACACTCTAAAACCACCCAACCAAATTTCACTCTACAATCATCCAACCAAAGAAATAGTATTACACTCTAAAACCACCCAACCAAATTACACTCTACAATCATCCAACCATAGAAATAGTATTGCACTCTAAAACCATCCAACCAAATTGCAAAACATGAAATTGAAAAAAGAGCCATATTTATACGTAGGTACATGTACTTCAGTTGTTCTTGGTTGGTTTTAAAAGAAAAGTTGAAGAAGGACAATGAGCCACAGCAAAATCTCAATTGGCTTATCCATATACATGTATATATAATCTTAATAAAAAATGTTTTCTATTTGTAAAAAATCTGATGACAGGTGTAAGGTAGGTCACTGACCCAGTAGACAGGATTGGGTGTGGTGAAGGTCTCATTTTCATCCCCGACCGACATACTGGGGACAAAGTGGAAGGTGCGGTTCTGTCTGTAGCTCACTGTCCCGTTGTCATTATGGGTGATGTTGAACTTCGTCCTCACCTCCCTGTAATGTTAACAGATATACAGTACAGATTGTCTGGACACTCGGGTTGTAACAAGTATTTCCTAAAATTAGAATTAAGAGTTACAACCAATCAATGGATCTTTCTATCAAATAATACAATATTGATGTTCATAAAAATGAGTGAATTACCTGTAAGTGTATGGTCCCTTCTGTACAACAAAAGGTTTTTTGCCCTGCAGTACCTCTTCTGGATTTCTGACATCAAACATATAGAACTGCATGTATATGGGAATGGGTGTGTCCTTCCATATGTCATAGGTGGCGCCACCCTCCACCAGGACAACACTCTATATAAGAAATCAACAGCAGGATGTTAGTGTACCGCCATTTGAATTTTCTCCATGTCAAGCTAAATTTGCTATAACACACTGACAACAACTAGTTATCATGGCAAAGCTAATCAAATTTTTAATTTTTCGGTAAAAAATGTTACTCAAGGAATTAAAATGAGTAGGTAAATATCTTTCAGCAGATAAGCAAAATTTGTATCCACTTATCCCTCTACACACAGACACATAGTGTCTATTAAGATTAACAAATTATTGGTGTATTAATAATATTATGTAGTCATAATTGATGTGCATGTCATCAACCTAGTATTCTGTACTTGAGTTTTTGTAATCATATTTTATCTGTACTGATGAGTTTTAAATGCTCAACCTGAAAAAAGAATCTGAATTTGACTTCTGTCATAAGGGGCCATTTGTGTTGGACAGGTCCAAAAAACTGATAACTTAATGAAACTGCTTGTCAAATTAAGCATTATATTCATTGCAGTAAGCAATTCTGTGGTGATAATGTTGTTTAATTAAATTGCATTGTACTTAACACTGTCATCAATACCTCAATTGAAAAAAAAAAAATCAGTGGTTAAATTGAGAATGTATTATTTGAAGAATATCAGATTAACATGGGAAGAAATTTCTTAAGTATCATTTACATGAACACATAATTTCACTTTTGATTTATAACATGGCAGGACATGTTGTATGACTCATGGTAATACTATTTTTTCTGTTGCACAATCAGTAAGTCCCTACCCAGTATCACACATATTATAAGATTTGTCCCAAGGCCTTTTTATCACCATATAATTAGACCAAGATTTATTCCATATGCATGGTTGAGATGAAACTAGGTAACATTTTTACATAAAGCCATAGAACTTAAAGAACCACATTTGTATATTGATGTACCTGTTCTACTTTCTGTTTGATAATCCAGTTCACGGCTGGTATCATCACTGCCCCTAGGATACACAGGAGCCAGCCAGTACAAAAACTGCCTAGCACCTTCTTATTCAGTGTACATGTACACCCCATGTCTGCCTCCTGTTCAGTGTCCTGTAAATGTAAAATGTGATAAATAAGCTATGAATGACTAGTGAAGTCAACTTTCTGGTACGATGAAGTAATCACATAAAAGTGAGACCACAAATGTATCTTCTACATAAATAATAGTTTTGGATAGCACAAATATTCAAGGCCCCCTTTGAATAAGCGATAGATTATCCTGTCCAGATCTGGATTATTTTGTCCTTTCTATAAATAGATACTTGTAAAAGATGTGGATTAATTAGGTTGCCTTAATTTCCCTTTAGCTCAGCGGTAGAGCATCGGGCTGGAGAACCAAGGGTCGCGGGTTCGAGCCCCAGCGACGGCACTATCTTTAATTTATCACTCTTTCTCGTCCTACTACAAATTGGTGCCGTTGACTCTCCCCGTTCAAGGTAGGAGAACCCTTGGCGGGGAGTCAAAGAACCTGGGTTGGTGTTTGAAAAAAGGGGGGAATGGTGTAAAAGATGTGCATTGATCAGGTTGCTTTACAAGCGTCAGCTGTAGGGAATTTCAGTTTAGCTCAGCGGTAGAGAATCGGACTGGAGAACCAAAGGTCGTGGGTTCGAGACCCAGCGACGGCACTACCTTTATCACTCTTCCTCGTCCTACTAAAATGAAGCTATATAATCATTGGAGCACTTAATATAACTAAGGTGGAAGTGTGGGATGGGGTGTGTGTTGTGTAATCAGCATGCGTCTTTCCCATACAGTCTAAGCCAGTTAATACTTCTATCTGTTTCATACACAGACTAACCAGGTACACTTCGTACACAGACAGTACAATCGGTACAATCTTCCTACTAAATCTCATAGAAATACCTCTTCCAAATAATCCTCTAAGTTGCCAGCAATGTCTACATCCCAGTTCTTGGTGAGGTCTCGGATAGGTTGCAGCATAGAACAAAACTTTGCCATTGCATCAATGTTCTGGGTTTGTGATTGTTGGACAACCATGATTGAACCTGAAGTATAATATTTTCATCATTAGTACAATGTACTACATGTACTGTATACAGCTACATATTCTCAAACATTTAACTTGTAGGTTGGAATTGAAACAGGAAATTGTATTTGTTGTTGCTCAAATCTTTATAATATTGCAATCTTTTAAAGAATATACTGTGATGCATTGGTATATACATATACTTTTTAAAGTAATTATTAACAATCAACCTTCCACAAGGAACAACCAAAGTTCCCATGAAAATAAAGCTATTAACATTATACTGTTATAATTATAATCAGTAATGAACGGTAATTCCCACTCATTGCAAAGTCTGACTGGTTAGTTTGCATATTGGTATTTTTACTAAAAGAAACATTAATTTACTGGACAGAATAGGTGTTATGGTATAAGACAAGTAATATTGCATTCTACTCAGTCGTAATATTATATTATTTACCTGTTATTGTGCTGTACCTTTAATACTGTACCGTTAGTGTAGCTTGATCAGCTGATCACACAGTCACACTACAGGCAGTAGGCTTATTTCAGTGCTCGACAGTAAGTAACGGACACCGGTTATGATAAGTTCACGTTTGAGCTTACAGTACACAGATCAAGTTGTCAATGCAAGAAACGGACGACGTGTAGCGATGGTAGACATTGTGCTAACAAGTAGAGTTAATTTGATACAATATCAATTAAAAATGTCGTAATGCAGTTTCTCCCATCCCCAGTATCCAAATCTCGCGCGTTTTGTAAACAAACGACAAGAAATGCAAAACGACATTACATTGGCTAGGTTTATATAAAAAGTAGTCCAATTAGTAAATCTCGTCCAATGGGAAGAAGGGTAACATCGAAATGCAAATCGAAAAATTTGGAATACTTATGTATCTCTACACAAAGTAGAAATCTGGTTGACGTTAACAGGATATTAATTTTATCAACAGAAAAAAATAGTAATTGTAATAAACTACATATTAATGATTATCTTTACATTTAAACCTAGTAATAAAATAGTAGTTTGAAGAACTATATCGCGCATTTATTTCCTGTCTGGGTGTTCCAAGGCACTTCCACTGGCAAGAATTATACCCGTGTTAAAAATGACGAGCGGTATCAGTTATACAAGAGATGTGTTCCTCTGGGGCATATCTGGAGTTTATCTCATTGCTTTTGCATCTCTATATATACAAATACCTGGTATGCAAAGCGTAGAATACTTAAAGGTTCCTTAAAACAGCAAATATTACGTGTACAGTATAATATCGTGTCCCGTTAAAAAAGAATGCAACATGCCTTTCACTGATTTGGCTTGAGACACTCGAATGTATTTATTTTAATTTTATTATAAACAGTATGGAGGAATACTCATAGATGCATTCTCCTGACATTCAGTCTACCTGTATGATCCTACTGCATCCACATTAGGGGTGTCAAATAAAATCACGGTGGCATGATACTGCTTCTAAATAGTAAATAGGTTTTGGTCTTTGAGGGATTGTGCTTCGTTTGTGAGCATGTATTTAATGTTCATACATTTAAACGATTTGAAGTAACAGTTAATGAAATCACCTACCTACCAGGTACCCTGGCCATTAAAAGAGAGGATTATGTAAATTACAAAAGTATTTACAGAATAGAAAATAAAAGCATAGCTATTGTAGCACACAAAAGCACAAACCCAAAAGAGAATAATTTTTGTCCATACCTGACAGGGTTTACTGCTGAGATATTTACTGTCTTAGCAGTAAACCCTGTCAGGTATGGGCAAACAATATCTTTTTCATGAAGAAGTGTGTTTTTTCATGAAGAAGTGTGTTTTTTCATGAGTAAGTGTTCTTTATTCTGTATATGATATAAATACCAATATACCATAGTAATATTGATTTTCAAACTTGATATGAATATTTGTGACCTGCTATTAGTGTTATATGAAATGCTATCATGAATTTAAAGACAAATTGTTGCATTCTTGAATTATCTTGGATCACCATAACATCATCGAATTGTAATTTTTCAGTCGTTATTGCCTTTAAAATACAAAATATCACATCAGTTTTTTATACCCATGTTTTTTCCTCTTACAGTACCGAGTATTCCATTACTTTTCCATCACCAATATGTTTTGCCTATTACAGTACTGAGTATCCCATTACTTTTCCTTTACCTATGTTTTTACCTATTACAGTACTGAGTATCCCATTA
>JAUMHH010039334.1:0-24116 GCA_032359455.1 Chlamys rubida
TTCCCATAGAAATTCATCTGCTTGATATTCCCGTAGGTGATTGTGATGAATTGTGATTACCATTGATATTTCCCATCTATAAATGAATACTTGCTATTTCCCATAGATATCAACCTATTTCATATTTCCCTCGATGTTTCATATTGACATGTACCTTAGATATTGTACTACATGAAAGTTCCGATTACCAATGTAGTGCATGTAATTAAGTTCACACAAACAAGTTACCTCTTGAAACATATATCAAATTTAATTTTAGATTACGTCAGAATGTATAGTCGTCAACATTTTATTCAATAAACACGTTTGCAAATTCCAGAGAGTGGTATATCATTGCATGTGGGCACTGAATACAGTTAACATTAAAATAGCTGAGTTTGGGATTCTGAACGAACGTCTCCTATCAGAGGTGGTCTCAAGACGGACATAATCTCAAAACGTGTTAGTTAACAGGGGTGGAATCCCAACAAGATTAATCTCCTTATTAAAAAGGTGGTCGAAATACAGGGGCCGTCCCGTACAACAGGTAGTCTCCTATACGTAATAGGATTGGTCTCGTTGTAAAAGAGGTGGTTAGAAAACAAGGGTGGTCCCTTAATAGAGGTGACTCATTATTCGATTGGTCTCCTTATGAGAGAGGTTGTCAGAAAACAGTGATGGTCCCTCAATAGAGGTGGCTCCTTATTCGATTGGTTACTTATGAGAGAGGTGGTCAGAAAACAGGGGATGGTCCCTCAGCAGAGGTGATCTGATAGGATTAATCTCCTTATAAGAGAGGTTGTCAGTTAACAGGGGTAACTCCTTATATGATTGGTCTCCTTATAAGAGAGGTTGTCAGTACACAGGGGTGATATCCTAATATTATTGGTAAAAGAGAGATGGCAAGTTAACAGGTTTGGTCCCTTAACTGAGGCAGTGTCCTAAAAGGATTGATCCCTGTATAAGAGAAGAGGTAACCTAACAGGGGTACATGATAGTCCCTTGACAGGTGTAGTAAGTTTTAAGAGGAGTGGCTCTTTACAGCGGCCGTCAGTGAACAGAAATGGTCCCTTTTCAGAACTGAGCAGGTTTGACTTTATTTCTATCTGTACATATTGACTGAAGTGCGTAATACAATTCTGCTAATAGAGTCTCAGATCAGATATATCACCTGGCGGCATCGAGTTAATTACTATATCAATAGTAATGCAGTTCCGATTTCAGAGTCGGTAACCGCATCCTCGATACTCCAGTGGTTACGCTCACCTACGCTCTCTACACCCCTGGAATATGTCATAGCAAAATTAAAGGCTCAGTGTGCGCCACGTTGTTGGTGAGACGAGAAGACTAGTTCGATCCGTTGATGTACAACAACAGAATCCCTCGGTCACGTAACGGTAAAAACTAACAGGCTTTGAAGTCTGGTGTCGCTCTTTTGTAATCTTCAAAAGACAGGTATCAGCCTAGCGATTGGTCAGGGTTTTTATTTACCTGAGACCAATCGAATAGCTATCTTCGTGCTTTCAATTTTGCTATGATATATTCCAGGGGTGCAGAGAGCGAAAGTGAGCGTAACCACTGGAGTACCGAGGATGCGGTGACCGTTGTGTTAAGTGATGTTGTTTGTAGCATTCATCTCATTTATATCAATAATGAACGAAACTGTTAACGTCTCGTACAAGGGTTAAACACAGTTGACAATAACTCATTTCATATACAAATCTGCACTCAGACATTGCAGACATGTTTTACAGACCTGAGAAATTCTAATTACAAAATCCATTTCTAGGTTGATGTTCCACGATGTTTATTGAAAATAAGTACTTTGTATCTATCTAAAATATACTGTACATCTATATATGGGACAATAATTAACTCCAGACGAAGCGACGTTCGCTAATTATTTTCCCAATAATCTCTCATCCACGCTATATAGTCTGCCTTTAATAACGCTTAGATAACGAGTATTTCTGAATTTGATTAACTTTTAGCGCCTAACCTATGTCACCATATCTAGGATATATTCTGTATGAAAAATAATCCGGCGTACTGCACTTTTATACTCTATTGCATAGTTCATCTTAAAATAACCTGTTGTGCTGTACTGTGATCAACACTGCTACCAAACATATCCTGTCCGGTGTAACGTATGTTTATATCAGTATCTATTACATGTTAAATTAGAAATATGAGGATTTATAATAAAAATAACGTTTTCAAATGTTAACAAAACCCACAATTTTCATCACATTAAACCGAGATATCCAGGAACAAAACCTAGTATAGAGAACTACTAATTGGCATCGTCAATTAAAACGTTACTGACGCCTGGCGTTTTCTTTTTGTGACTAAGCAGTTTATATTTACAGAATTTCCTGTTTAAACATTTTTGAAAGTTTGTCATCTTTTTCAAATGTTCAATTCGCAATTCTGAAAATATTCACCCCACTCATGAAATATAACAGCTGTTCATCAGAACACTATGGATATCCTCTTTTATATAAACTGCGTCTAAATATTACCCAGTGTATATACATTAAAACTAAATATAGTTATAAATCGATTTGTATACTTAGGGAATACTTAAATCACGATTGTATGCTCTCAATGAGCCACCCACACATCATTGGATAGCAGAAACCAGATACCAGAGTAGTGCCACGTTGTCATGGCATTGGATCTTGAAGACAGTATAAGTAAAATAGACTGTAAGCATTGTTACAACAATCCTCATTTCATTGTCAACTATAAACTCATTCTTGTCGCTTATGCTAGTGTAATCGTAAAGCCTTAACGATGTACCTTGATAAACGTACTCGGGAAATGTATACAATGGCGAGTTACTCTTTAATTATGCATTCGCCTTAATCAATTATTCCTCTTTTAGTCATATCCCAGCAGAATAAGTTTCTTTGAACGTGCAATCAATGATTATGTCTTTTTAAAACCTTAAATGAATCATAAACTGCATAGCCTACAAACAGACGCTACATACATGTGTAGGGCATACTGCTAATGGGATACTACTGCAATTTCAGGGAGGAATATGCCTGCTGTTTCGCACCAAGTGAATTAGAGGCAAAGCTCAAGCCGCCATACAATATAGATATCTGCAATTGTTTTTGAAAGCTGAATTTTTATATGATCGTAGGAAGCAACCAATGTTGAGCACCTGCAGCTTTCTTTTTAATTCTATGAGTTCTGCGTAAAGTACATTGAAAAAAATCGCAACATTTCAGATATGTATATTTTCTTTTTTTTACTTCCCCACTCCTTTGTATCTGCGATCTCTCGCTAGACACCCGTCTCCATTTGACATTGGCTATGTAACTCGAAACAAACAATCAAATGTAAAAGGCAAAGACTGTTCTTGTACCTAAGGCAATGAAAGTCAAAGAAAACGATACAGATATAGATAACGTATCTATAGCTTAGTTAACTATTGACCTCCTAGAGTCAAAATCAATCACACTTTGGCATTCCCCCCATTTGAAATTGATGCCAGCTGGCTTCGGAGTACAATATTCCTTGAGACATTTATGGTTATATGAAATTTAGCTGTCGACACATAAATGACATAGCTACACCTATATACGGCGAACTGTCGATATTCAGTCTCGTCAAATGTATGCAACTGGCACTTTAAACCACACTCGCCACTGTATAATGTTCTCTGTCGTTAGTAGGTCTTTATATACCTAAGACACTTTTTTTTAATTATGTGAAAGTTCTTTTTAACTTGTTGCTATAAAGTTAAGCATGTAACCTATTTGTCTTTCCAACTACTGTCCTTTTTTTTCTTTTTACAGAAAATGTTCTTATATTTCCTGAATTGTTAATTTTTTTCAGAATTAATTAGTATCATTGTTCATTCGTGATATTAAATATACGCGAATAAAACCTTCGTGAAATAAATACACGCGAAAATACAGTACCTACAAATTGTAACTGAATGATATGCAACTTTTCATGAATGCGATTTTTGTTACGAGAGAATGATGAAAATATAACGTTTTGTAGTATGTCATACCCTGTTTTGAACTTCTGAAACATTGCAAATCAGTACGTGATTGTTTATAATTTTAAAATGTGTAATTATGATCAAAACACAGTCTTCAAAATAAGCACTTACATCATCCTTACGTACACCTCCTTTTTGCAAAATCGATCTACAGATTTAAGCAGTAATATGGCTTCAATGGATTCTAATTTCGATTTGAAGCGAGTGTAGTTATAACACTTATAAATACAACCTGCTGCATAGCACTGCTGCCCTGCAGGTACCATGTGTACGGATATAAATATGAATACATGTAGTTACTGGATTCGTTTTTTTTTTACATAATTATCACATTTTAAATCAAAATAAAATCCAACATTATTGCATCACGCTAAGAAGATTCAATAAAAACAACCACATAAGACATTTTCTTTTTTTGGAAACCTAGATACTGTATATTACCTTCATAAGAGAGAACACATTTTCGCTCATCGGCTGTTTCTGCATTACCGTTGCATACTATTAAGGTTCGACTCGCTATCAGACCAATATTTTCTATATAAGAACAGTCCGTATGCATGCATCTACAAAAATATAGCTTATTCCCTAATGGTTGAAACTTAGAATAGTTCTGTATAATGGAACACAGCTTGATATGCCCCTCTGATACTAGCATATATCTTTGTTTAACTTCAAAGACTATCAGAGAACTTACTACTCCTTATAAGCCTAATTATTTCATATAATTTTAGTTTATGATTACACAAACAGTTCGTGGTCAGTTAAGAAAATGGGAGTATTTACGGCCATCAGATACGATGCTGCCAAACCTGCGATAATGAGATACATCTAACGTGCATGCTGAGTTTGTGGTTTCACAAGCAGCCGACCTTCCTGATAAAATCACAATTTGTATGCACAGGACATCAACATTTAAAAATAGTTCCCCTTTTTCTTCATAATTAAATATTCTAGAGACGAGGGCTAGTCTAAAGGAGGATAGTTATTATGCATTATTAGTTGGATAGATACAACATGTAAAATTAAGCTTTCAGTTCATCGTTTCTTAAGATTTTTACCACATGATATAATCGATCAGAGAATGAAATATTACAATTTATCTATAGCAGCAAGTCGGGTTCATAAGGGATTGGTGATAAAATTGAGGACTTTGAGAAAAACAATATCGACTTTGGCAAGTAACTGGAAAATTCTAAGTGTAATGTGAAAGTAATTAGAGAGAGAGTGAAAGTGTGGTCACTGATACGGAATAACCAGCATCACGTGCAGCACGTGACTGACGTCAGGTGGACTGTCAGTACATGTTTATGAAACTTACACACTTTCACATAGAACTGAAATCTATATGCTACAGTATAAAGATGTCCATCAAAAATTGCAAAACAAGCTACAAAAGGTGTCATTTGACATTGGGCTAAGACGTCATCAGTAAATGATATATATATATAATAGTTTGTATCGTCAAATGGTCGACACACAACTAGCGACGGCGGGAGACCAATTACGCACGCAGCGTGCAGAGCATCCACGCGTGATGCGGTGACTTCTGCTTCAGTGCAAATGCCCGGTTGACAGTTTCAAACACACAAACAGGGTCAAGGTGAACAGAACGCCGTCTCGGTAAACAGGGCTGTGACACTATGACGCTTTACCCAATAAACTAAAAAAACTCAGACTGGACATATCACTCAAAGACGTGGCAAGGGACTAATATTCCAGTGGTTATAAATGGCTTTGCGGATGGCATGTTAACTGTCTGTGAAATCTTAAAGATTAGGCTTCGTATATCTACTGATTTTTCAAATTTTGGAAAATGAATCAATTGCACGAAAGAGCAAATTTATCTGAAAAACACTAATGCTACTGATGCTTAATGATAAAAGGTATATATTGTCGGGTTGGTTAAGTTGCGCAGAAACCTTATTAGTAGAAGTTTTGACAAGGTTCGCAAAAAGTCCTGAGTGATGACGCGTATGCCCACAAAAGGTGTAAAATGTGTACGAGTTGTCCACAAAATCGATGACGATTCGGCTACGCTGTAAGCGTATGTACAATAGTTGTTATATATGCACCGAAATGACTCGATTCAGCTGCGCTTTGTTTAATACTTGGTCATAGATGTGCGAGAGTTGAGCCCCCTTGTGATGAAGGTGACAGTGTACATACCGTACTAGTCATCGAAACGTCTCATAGAAACTCATATTGGTTGTGTAAAAAGAACTTTTCATAAAAAACAATGTATGGTATTCAACGAGAAACCATTACATTTTCTCTGAATAAAAATGAAACATCACACCTTTTTCCGTTGAAAGGTATAAGTTTGGGAAGTTATCGATACGATAAATGAGAAGAGTACAGCTGAATTCACTAATATTGGTTTTGTACGGATCTTTGTCGGAAAGCAACCGTTTTTGATTTCACTTTACAAAAATAAAATCCAAAAATCGAGAGATTTAAACAGTCTTTACACTTTTCAAGTGCATAGCATTTACCTGTGTTGGTGTGTGGTGCTTTCTTCATATGTAGGAGGATACATAGGGGGCGCTGACGGTCCTGGTTCCCATGATGCAAATGTTGACATTGGCTGTGCATTATTGGATGGAGCTGGCGATTGTGACATGGCAGGGTTAGCAACACCATTGCTCTGACTAGGAGAGCTGCTGCTAGCTCCGGCTTGTTTCCGCCTCCATAATACTATTCCTATTACTATAGCTAATGCGATAAGGATAGCAATAATCACGCCAGCAATAGCACCACCACTGCCTCCTCCATCCTCACCCCCGCAGGAATCTGTAAACAATTAAATGGTTATACAATTTATCTATGATTGAACAATATATTAGGATGGTATGCTTTCTTTCGAATGTTCTCACGTGAGTATTGAAATGTAATGTCAGTATATCACTAAAACTAAAAACGCATTTATAATGTGCCATGTACAATGTGAGTGTCATGACTAACCTACACATTAGAGGATTTTCACAAATTGAACTGATTTGCTTGATAGTAGGAACGTGCACATTATATATGACAATAATTTGAATTACTTTTATGAACTGCCTTATGAGTACGCAACAAAGCACAAAGAGTCAAATTAGAAAACAAATCTGTTAAATATATTTCATTTATACGAATTTCGGATTCGTCACCGTTAAAGTGGAAATTGTCCCAGTGTGGAAATGTTCCACAAAACGTCCACACCTCGATCAGTTTAAGAGTCACAACGCAACATTCCCACGTGCGAGAAATTCCACTTGTAATTGAGTACACAAAAATATAAAAATACAACGAAATGCAACGGAAACGCGTCAGAAAATCATCAATATCAGTAATCACACAACGTTAATAATGTCAATTCCAGGTATGGAAAATAGCACGTGTAACCTTCAATTAAGACACACTTTATAAGTTTGCATGAAGCCCCCGAACTTGAAAAAAACGAAGACCAGCGTATCAACACAGATCGTTCTTTGCTGGCACCTCGGGAGATCATGACACATGAAACATGACATGTTCCGCGCCCTGTACCTGATAGGCACATTTGGCAATACGCAATTAAACAAAAAGAAGGATCGCTGAACCAATCAAAATTTCACGAATTATCCATAGAAGATACTCCTTTTAAAGTAAGTAAGTTAAATATGGCGAAGGGAAGGATCACTTATGCCAGAATAAGGATTATCAAGGTCACTGCGAAGCGATATATATAACGACCAACATACGTTGAACAATCAGTTTTTGCTGCCTTTGAAATATATGAAATATTTTTGAATGTTTGATGTTTAAGGGGAAACGATTCTTTGGTCTAGCAATGGTAAGGTATTTATATATAAATAACAATTCTGTCAGCAAATCTTGCAAGAAAATAAAAAGGCTTAAATTGCGTTCAGCAGCCCATTTATAATTCCTTGCAGCCTTCTTGTCAAGCGTAAGGTTACATGTAATAAGATAAAATACCAAAGATTAGACTACTAATCCCCGTACTACATAGAATATACAATGGTGTCCGCGTTGAACACAATAACATTACAATCGTATGGCAGAAGAGACCTACGTTTTCCACATGTGTGATACTCATTAAAAATATATGACATTCAACGAGAAACCATTACATTTTCTCTAAATAAAAATATAACGTCTCATCGTTTTTCATTGACAGGTATAAGACTAGTAACTTATCGATACGATAAATGAGACTAAAAACATTATGTCCGTCTTATATTCACTAATATTGGCTTATCCTGGTCTTTATCGGAAAGCAACAGTTTCTGATTTCATTTAAAAATAAAATCCAAAGATCGAGAGATTTAAACAGTCTTTACACATTTCAAGTACATAGCATTAACCTTTGTTGGTGTGAAGTACTTTCTTCATATTTAAGAAGATACATAGGGGGCGCTGACGGTTAATTCAGTTAAGTTAAATATGGTGAAGGGAAGAATTACTTATGCTAGAATAAAGATTATCTAGGTCTGTGCGAAGCGGTATATAAAACTACCCACATACGTTGAATAATCAGCTTTATGTGAAATATTTTTGAATTTTTGATGTTAAAGGAGAAAAAAGTCAACATATCTGGTAGATAATGAGTGCATCGAAACATTACTGAATGCATGTAGGCTTGCCTTAATGAAACCATGGGGATAAAACTCCACTAATAATGATCAGACAATGGTGGTTGTACAAGCTTATGTAGTTTAAGTTAATCGGGTGAAAAATACTCCGAGATATTGAACAAACGACGTTTCGGCAATTGAATAATGTGTCATCACTCAGTACATTACAGTAAGATAATGGTGGTTATCGAACTCTTTCGAGCTTGAATTATATATAAACTTCCTATGAAGTTTGAAGTTAATCCATTGAACATTTCTAGATATAGGGAACGGACACCGTTTAAGAAATTGAAAAAGGGGCATAATTCCGTAAACTGCTGTCAGAAAATGGTCGTAATCAACCTCGTCCGAACTTTCGATGAAATCAACTCTCCTATGAAGTTTTTAGTAAAACTGTTGAAAATTGCTCAAAATATAGAGCGGACACTTTGCACGCCATAACCGCTCACCCACCTGGTAACATCATATGTCTTTTGATGGGCGCTTATAAAGCTTTCTAAAGCGCTTATAAAGGTAAAAAGTTGAATTAGTAATAAAATTCACTTACCACCAGAGCAGTCAGGGTCACTTGTTGCAAGAGCTCCATGTTGACAAGTGTAAACTGTTCCACAAAATGGTTTACTTAGAGCCTCGTTGACATTGTCTAGGTAGCACCAGCTACAGCCCGACACATTGTGACAGCCACTGTAACAGGATATTGAAAATCACATTTCAAGGAAATGTTTTTATCAGAGTTCAATGAGTTAAATGAAGAAATGTATTTCTCCTGTTAAAAATAGTTCGTTTTAGTACATTGGGACAATTTTGACCAAATAGTTTGACGACAAAATAAGGATACACACATATTCATAATTGGTTCAAATATAATAAGTACTATCACACACAAAATATTTTGTCAACATTTTTTCTTAGCTTACACCCAATGCAGTACAGTACATTCCAAAAGTAATATACAAGTTATAACCGAATCAATTATATGTAGAACATCAGACGCACCCTTTCGTGGATCTTCCTGAGCATTGAGCATCAAAACAGATGGCAAGGTGATTTACCCGGTCAGTATCTGACAAGCCCTCAATGGATAGGTCGGGAGGCTGTGGGCTGCAGGTGGGGGCAGCGTCACTACAACACAGTTACAAAGTTTTAGGACATTAAATGATATTCTACTGACTTGTTCCTTGAGCATCCTGAAATAAGTATGGCTATGTAAATCAAAGTTATAAATGAAAAAGAACTCAAAGTCAAAAGGAAACGACAATATGTATATAGAGAGATGCATGTAACACACACATTCACACATTCACACACACACAGATGGTTGCACCATCCACCGGCAGAGTCTACTTCCTTGTATCGTAATACAAACAGGTCATTGCACCTTTACAATTTTGCAATATACAAAGGAAAAATTAAAAAAATTGTTGTATTTTGTTGTTGTTTGTTTACGTTTTTTTTGTTTCGTCAGGACTCGTCAATGATGCTAGCTAGGGGGCTAGCAGTAAGATACAAAATAGTCTAAACTAATAGGAAAAAATCGTTTTCCTTTATCTTAAATGCTCATAACTGAAATAAGGGTGTGATCTGTTAATGAAAAATCTCCTTATTATAAGGATATAATCATTGTAAACAAAAGTAAAATATTGATTATGAAAATACATAATTGTCAATTTAACACATGATACTAACATTAAATTGGGTGGCATTCAGTTAAGCTGCTTGGCATAGATATACACCTTTATCTGGGTAGCATTACAAAGTATAAATATGGATGATACCTCAATAATGGATACGTGTCCAAACAATAGTTGAAAAATGTTTGTTTATAACACAGGCAGTCACAGGATATTGTACCACACAGCCGCTTGTCGGGAGAAACGCCATAGGCCTGTAGGAGAAAATAAACAAATAATTTGATGAAATACAAAACACTTAAAATTGCGATACAAGAATATATCTAAATAATGGTAGACGATGTTCATAAAGACCTAAAAGGTATGACCAAACCAAACCGGTCTGAATAGACTTGTTGTTAATTACATGCATGCAATGTAATTATTTGCTTTAATCAAACGACATATATCATTCGTACTAGATTTAGCATAAATACTCAATATTTGATTTATTATTTTCAATGATAAATATAAATTAACTGTATTCTAACAGTTTGAGCATGACTAATCTTTATCTTAAGATAATTAGATAAGGTATTAAATAACCCCTCTCACTACTCTCCTAAAAGAAAAATACCACAGAAAAGGAATTAATTCTCCAATGTGAATGTAGAAATTTCTATAATGAAAACAAAGATAACTAATAGTTATCTTTGTTTTCAAAAGTATAAAGTTATGAACTATCTTTTGCCAACAGTATCCATATATCATGTCAAATACAGACTATGAGAGTTTTCAAAAGGGTTCAATTACTATCATACAACTTCCACCATTTGAAAAGTGTGACAAAAAAAACTCACCGTGCAACATGAACTCTGAGATGATGAAGGAATCCTCTTGATGATTACAAATATGTTCGTATCGGCGACCAGATGTATTTCATAGCCAGCTGAACTGCTCATCCTATCAGAGCTGCTGGGCAAATTGATCTATCAAATCATCAAAAATATGTGTGAAGCGTGCAAGGGCAAATGACCTCCTTTGTAAACGACAAAACAATTATACTAAAAATATGGCACGTTCATGTATAAAATCAATAAAGCACAGAATGAAACGTGACACATTACAGAAAGGCTGCTTTTCATGACATGAATTTAACAGAGAATTAAAACAGAAATGTCAAGTCCGTTTTTCAGTACAATTAACACCAATTAACCGAAAACTATATTACAAAATGTACTTTGAAATAACACCAGTTAGCTGATATAATAGTATCTTAAAGCATAAATAATATATGACCTCTCTATTTCGTTTTGCTTTTGTGAAATAATTAACATATTTGAAGAAAAAAGCCCACCTATAAATGAAAAAATAGTGTTCTCATGCGAAATAACATACAACGTACGTTCAGGAGTAATGTCAGGAGAAATTTAGAAAACGTCTTTTTTGGTAAAAAAACCCGTCTTTTTTGGTCAAGGACAAGATCTAAATACATAATACCTCAATCGTATGTTACATAACACGCTGAACAACACCTGTGGATGTTTTATTTACTTCGCATTGTGGCCGCGACAGTCTTAAATCTAGTGGTTGCCCTTTTTTACATATTTCCTGAACACGACAGCAATCTACCCGCACACAGATTAAACACATCAAACACATAGTTCTTAAGCACACCAGGTGCTGTACCCGGGCCATCACATGCCCCACCCATCGAGGCCTTACCTGGCCTCTCTCTCCAGATGCTCACATTTCCGAACCGAACCTTGAATCCCCGTCTCTCCACTCTGGACTCTCACTCCTATCTCCCAGACTACCTATGGAATTCTCTCCAAGTACTTTTAACAATCTATACAAAATTAAATATTTATGATTAGGTACCACCCATTGTACATAAGTAATGAGGCACGTGCAGCAATTTTAATCTAACTTTTAATCTAACTTTTAAGTTAACTTTTCCCTTCCAAAACAACAATACTAGATGCACCATATGGCAATGACAGTTGCCCCTGTCTGGTTTGGGGAGTTCACACTCTCGTTCCTATCTCTATGTCATCCATGACTGATTTGGTCGCCACTAGATGGATAGCCCGGTAGCATTATCTTAAATTCAACAGTCCCCCGTCAATCAATGCACGGTGTTACTCAAATCGTAAGATTTGACCTCAAATGTACTTTTGACCAAAGTGCTGCACTCTATTGATACCCACTGTCTTACATATTATAAAATGGTTCCATCCTTTATCATTAATTACCTAATTACAGCCCAATTTGTTACACGCATTACAATTTATCATATAACTCCTCTGTTATGCAGTGAATACATCCATTTCATAGTTTTGCATATTAACTCATCTTAGATGACCTGGAGTGATTTTGACTGGTTGACCGCATCACACTTTCCCACTATAGTAAATTACTCCGCACTACGTAGGAAATATGGCGGACGCAAAATTTCCAGTTGGTTCCATCGAAATGGGCATTTTTTTGTGTTTGGAAGAAACATTTACGGCGGACCTTTCAGCATTAACATTTATCAACAATCTCCCACAACACTTCCAAAACCAGTGAAACGACGTAGGATGATCGAATCGGACAGTGATAGTCCGTCTCAGTGAAGCTGTTGACACCTAAAATGTTCACGAAGTGTGACGCTTTGTATTGTCGTGCGCTGTGACGTAGCGTGAACCGTGTGAATTTGTTGCGAATCGTCTCAAAATTCCAGCTGAAGCTCTATATTCGTACACAGCATTGCACAAATGGATTAAACATTAATATATATCCATGTTGTTCGAGTGATTTTTTAAAAAAAAATTGTGACTACTGTATTTGTTACAGCGCAGATAGATCTGACCTACATTTTGATAGTAGTGCTTCGGTCATGCAAACAAAAAACACCTCATGAAATGACGGACGATGTTATTGTTTATTTTAACGAATGCAAGGACAGTACTTCAGTTAAATGATAAAAAGGATCTTACATTCGTTTCCATGTCATATGAGATTTATGAAACTCGTCACGAAGTTTTCATTTTAGATCGCCAGAGGCTTGCTAAAATGAAAAATTCTTAGACTCGTTTCATAAATTTCATATAACATGGAAACTCCTCCTATATTCATGCTTCAATATTATTGCCAAGCCCTACCTAATGTATATCCAATAAAATACACTAGATGCACCTCAAATCACTTTTATTTCATAAATTCTTTCAGTTTAGATATATAGTTATTACCTATGAAGAATAAGAGCAGCTAGGAGTAACATGGACACTTACTCGGTAAGAAAACTGTTCTTTGATGTTCTCGAAATCTAGACAACTGGTTTTTATCATGTGTTGATTGTTAAGCAAATCCTCAGCAATCGTTGGTTCCTGTAAATATTTAACGGAATTACAAGTCTCAAAAAGTATCAACACTAAAACACGAATTAGTACATGTATCTCAGTATAGGTATTATAAACTGTACATAGCACCAGACTGAACTATATATATAAACGTTCCGATGTATTTATTCTGTCTTAACGATTCATACATACTAAGACAGCAATACGAGATGTGCCTTAATGAGTATATCCAGCAAGTTATTATGATACCAATTATGAAATTATATACCTGGTATATGTATGTAAGCACAAAGAGTGGCATAATACACATTTTGGTAATACATGTACTACCATTTGTGGTAACTACATGTATATACATTTGTATTTTTGTATCACTATAATATCAGGGTTATAACACAACAATTGCATGTCTTTACTGTAATGACATCTATTTGTGTTTTTACATTACCACCTCATTAGTCATAATAAGTCAACAATGTATAGTATGCAATGATTTATACCTAAGTGTTTATTTACATATTTACATATTCTGCCATGATGCATATTTAACTATGTATGTTCAGATGTGACAATAACGTTTGGTCTACACTAATCATTACCTTTTGTGTTATATGCATATTTTCAATCATTGGTTCGCCTGTGAACTCCACAAAATCCTTGTGTACAACTACGAGCCCGCTGCTATCTACTACCAGACAACTGAAAAATAAAATGTCTTAATATTACATTACACCCAGAGCATCACTATGCGTTAATCTATATAGTGTAAAAGACGTTCCGCAAGGAATGTCTTTATTTTATCATGTTTATCTAATTTGCGTTAGTTATTTAGCATTTTTAGTTTTACAATTGATCTAACATGTTTTTTTTCAAATTTTAAAAAGAAAATGAACTTCAATGTGTTGTACGATTTTACAAATTTGAAAATTATCTAACGACAGTTGGAGAATTATGCAAAACAGCGGTTACGAAACCAACGTTTTATAGCAGTTTCGGGTGATCGACAATGGAAAGAACGACTTACTTGTATGTTGTCTCTGAACATTTAGAGTAAGAGCTCAGTAAAAGTTGATACATGTAAGGAACACGGAAGTCTGTCCCCGCTACAGCAACTACAGGCGTTGAAATACCAGTACTGAAGATTAAGTACAACATTATTCTCTGTTATTATGAATAAAAAGTGCAATAGTACATTTGACCCTTTGCATAGATCTGAGATATTGAAGGCCTATTTTCACGAATGAAACATCCAGATTAATACCGATGAAAGTAAAATGTTCATGCAATTACAAATTTTTGCATGCGTCCTTTGGCAAAAATCTGAAATCAAAGTCATTATAATTGCGTCTATTTTTAGCGTATCGTTAATTTTCCGTATCTATATCATTTCCCCCCGAAGTCGTTCAATTACAAACTACAACATCGTTTAATATATCATTTTAATAGTGAAAAATATAATATATTTGTATGACATCCATATGTCCCAAAACCACAATATTGGTTGAATTGAGTATAAGCTTGAGGTTCCAGAAGTTTTCACATTGTAAATGGATAAAGTCTCAATTAATCAAATCAAATTCGTTACATTACGGATATACATGTGCGTCTCAAATTTATTGACCTCCGATGTCTCAGAAATGAATATTATGTACATGTACTTAAAAGATGTCTGTTTTGTTGATCTATTAAATGATTTAAGACAACATATTTACTTACCTCTTTTCCTGGATGGTTGTAGAGACGGTAATGATATAGCCCAAAGACCATTGGTCAAGGTATGGACTGCTGAAAACTATCTTCCCTTTAAGCGCAATAGATCTGATAAACCTGCAATGATTTATGATGAGGAATAAAGGTTAATTCGTGTTGGGTTAGATAATCAGAATGATAGCTTTAAATTTTCGCACACAATGAATGAATTAACGAGCCTAAATAATTCAAGGTGTTTTAGCTCTGTGAATTCGTAGAAACTTACATCCTCCTTTTCATATGAACTTTAGAAGTAAAGAGTCAACAAGATTTAGGACATAGAAACAAAAAATAGATTAAAAGTGTTACCTATGGCTTGAAATTAGAATAGCTGATGACTATACCGTTAAAACACAAAGGTAAACATAAAACTCAAAGTCTATAAGGAAATAAAATGACATCGGGAACTAAACACAATTGTAAACAAATCCTGCAGCTCTCGTTTGGAGTGTATGCAGTTTCTGCCTCATATGGCATCCAGAAGTTAAAGCTATAGAAACGTACCATGGTCTGCGGGTGTGGTCGTAATTCTTGGGAAGCTGCGCACCAGGGTAGAGCCGCATGATGCCATCAGTGGTACCAATATACCGCCACAGTACAAGTTGTTCCTGCTCCTGATTGGCCTTCCACATCTGCTCTGCCCGATAGGTCAAGGTCACGGAGTTGGTCACAGAGTCCTGCCATGAACATATATGTTTAGTCGTTTGTTTAAATTTAATGCCATAGAAATGTTAACGTTTTTCTTCAGAAATCTTTAGACGTTATCGACAGCATTTTCTGTTTAAAATGTGTAGATTTCCATGATACAAAAAACTAGTTAACTTCTTGCAGTTTATCAGTTGTCACAGCTTGTTTGTCTGATAGGTAAAGACATGGATCGAATGATTGAATGTATCGTGATAAGATTTTTATGTTTTTATGATCCACACGATTTATATGTTCTGACATTTTTCAAACCACATCCACATATTTGGACTCACACAGGAGCGTAGGGTCATTTTATTTCCGTCATTATTTTATTGTTTTTATCAACTTCAAATAATTATTTACTCATTGGCTCAAAGAAGTATCTTTATACCTATTTTGTCTTCAAAACCGGTTAATCCCTTTATTAAAAACATATTTCCTATGGTTTCATTGATATTATATTTAACGAACACTCATTTAAGATTATTTTGTGAATTTTAGACACCGTCCGAAATGAAAACATAATACAAAGCAGTAATGTAATTTAGCTTTGACGTGCGTTTTCTGCCGTTGCCTTATTACATCGCTACATGGGCGACTAAAATACATAGCATATATAATACTGTACATGTAGGGTTATGAAAAGAACTATCGCGCAAATGATAAGTCATATTCGTAGACTGAATTATATTTGATAGCGTGTAGAACCAAATCATGTCCACTGGTATTGACTTACTCAACGGAAACGTTATTTTTCAAATTGTTTTAGTACATTGAGAACTTACCTTCAAACCAGGGTTGGTAGTTGTAGTACATCGAGAACTTACCTTCAATCCAGGGTTGGTAGTTGTAGTACATCGAGAACTTACCTTCAAACCAGGGTTGGTAGTTGTAGTACATCGAGAACTTACCTTCAAACCAGGGTTGGTAGTTGTAGAACCTCGGAGAAAATTTTCATATCCTGTTACTGTTGCTTTAGTTTCCTCTGTGTTAAGGTAGTCAATTGGATCTTTAAATGCCCCAGGTGTTAACATAGTTATTGAATAATCTGCAAATAAAAAGAGTATTTATTTAAAGAATATGTTGTTAATTGGTTGACTTTGAATAAATATTCTTTTCACAAATAAAGTCAATTTTATTTATATAATATTTATATCTGAATTTCAAAACAGATTTTAAAAATAATTTTCGTTGGTTGAGTTTTGTATCTATGCTATACCTTTCGTTGAATATCTGTTGAAATGCTTGCAGAAGGAAGTTCCGGGAGAGTTGTCCCAGTCCAATCTGTGGTAGTTGAAGACGTCAGCGTTGGCTGTCATATGCTGGAGCCGAGTCAAGGTGTCTCCTTTCCCAACAACTATCGCCATAGACAGGTTACTGTTAGGCACCTGTGGGTGGGACATACATTTTAAATTGATATAGCAAACTCCAGATTAAAAGAAGTTACTAACAGCGGTGAGGGGAGTAGGTGATGCAGCTGTTAATTTATATCTGAAATGAAACCTGTATGCAATAAAACAACCCGAAATGAACTGCAAAACGCAACATATTAATCGATTGATTTTCACATTTAGTGGGTAAAAATCTTAACAAAAATATTTTATTTTAATAACTGAAATTTAACTAAAATTTTGTTTCAACAGAATATTTCTTACATTTTCTTAATAAAAGTGTCCCTGTTTAACATCAATCATTTAACTTACCGAACCCCACGCATAAGTAGACAAAACAGAACGGGTCTCAATGCCTTCATACAATACACTGCCACGGGGAATCGTCCGTTGTGAATTGAATTCTGTCTTGTTAGTTGTCCCCCTGTAGTAAAAATACACCACTTTAAAGCACCGTGCCGCTAACCTTCGTTCTTTTTTCTTATCAACAGAATAAACTGACCTTTACTTATTTTTCTTCTTACATAGGAAAGGTTATTAACTTTCCGTTAAATCGTTTAGCATACCAAGTGACGCATTCGATCTCCATCAATTAAAATGAAAACACTTGTATTAAATGTGTAAACATTGCCATGGCTCTGCCGTACACGTCGTCGCCATTCGTTGGATTCTGCTCTCGTATCATCGCGTGAATTTGCTAATGCATGATAACACGTAAACATGGCTTCAACCTTGCACACACGGAGATAAGAATCAGTCGGGAAAGACTTTGCACGTTTATACTTGACATAAACTGAAGTTCAAATATTTTCATACCAATATACTTAAAATATTTATGAAATCTTATGACTTCAGTTTCAACCGCAGTCTTTTACCAACAGACTGCGACACGGTCACTTTAGTATGAACATAAAACTCTCCATTGCGCAAAGAAACAATTTCATAAAAGATGTTTCCCTGTCGTAATATTAAGACATGACATACTTCAACATTTCGTTAATAACAGTCGCTGCACCAGATGATCTCTCTAGATTTTCGATGTGGACAAAGATTGGGTCGTCTGTTACAGATGTGAGTTGGGGTAGTTGAGGATGCATAAGTGCGCGGCCATACTGGTCTATGATGAACGCATAAGATAAGTCTCCCTGGTGAAAATATGTTATGTCTGAGAGAAGATCCGCCATCGTGACATCAGAGCAAGACACACCCATCAGGTCTCCTGAACCTCTATACACAGGTAAACATACTGACGTGATCAGACCTAAAACGAAACCAAAAAATCATATTGGCATCATGTCTATTATGTTTTCTGTGTCTTATTCAGTACTGTGTATTATTATGTAAACGAACAAAAAACGAAAACAAACAAATAAACACATAGTTTACTTATCAACAGGTATGAAAAAGTATTAATCCATTTCATTTGGATTTCAAAATAAATTATTTAATGTTATGCCGAGGAGGGAAGAGGTAGTTAATCAGACATAATAATGTGCTGATGCCTATTTTGTTATACATACGTGAAATGAAAAAAAAATGTATAAGGACCAAAAAAATATTCTAATACTCGAAAATTAGCGAGTCAATTAATGGTATCAATGAAACATGATAGACCATACATAACGCAACTAAAACAACACAAATCTGTACACAAATGTCATGCAATTGATTTCATCCTATTTGTTTAGACGTCAGGGTCCTCCATCTAAAACAAACGGCAGCCCGCGAAGAGAGACCTCCTGTATTTGTTACTAACCTAATCCGAAGAGGTCAATGTAGGGTACTGAGAAGACAGGTTCAGTCCGATCTTCATTACTACTGAACCTATTGTAGTAGGAGGCCATGGAACTCCTTAGGAGACTAGGATCTATAATCTGCTTGTACTCGCCTTCCTGTATAAACCGTAAACAAGTTTAAGTGAGCTTACAATACTAAAAAAAGACCATTTGAAATGTTAATGGAAATAATTACATTGTATATGGAGGTATGGGGATACAGAAATTCAAAGCCCATTTACATTTAACACCCAATGTTAGAGTTTTCACTCCTACAATGTAAATCCTACCTGGGATTTCCAATGGCTTACATGTTTTACGCAGTAGCTGTCGACAAATGACATAAATTATGACATAAAGATAATATCATATATCAGACCGTTAACAAACAAGATACTGAGCATTGGAAACTGTCCGCAATGCGTTTATGCAAAAAGCTCCTTGTTGAGATTTAGAAATACACGTTTTTGAACAAGAATTCAATGAGTGCAGCCATGTCTTAAAGAGTTGGTATTCTTTCTGAGTGTTAAACATGAGATAAATGTGTCTCCACATCTACTTATGCAAGATGAACGGGTCAAATGTACAACATGAAAGTAAAGAAACCCCGTCTTACTTTCGCTGGTGATTTCAAATTTGGGAATTACCTATTCTATGTTTTTTTCTAAATCGTTTGAGTTCTAAATGTTTAGTACCTAGTCGGCTGACATTCTGAAATGTGTTACCTGGCGTCATTAAATTTCTGTACTTAATGGATGGAAGAATATACATTGCTTGTGAAGCATTTGCAGCTTGATTTAATATTAGAGTATGCATCCAGTACACCACACTTTTTTCAGATTTTTCAAGATATGTTCTTGGTTAATTCATAAATGATCTAACAAATATTTGTTGCATTAGGAATTTTCTTGTCGATTTTACCTATCGTTTTTAGTTAAAGATAAGAGAAAACAAGTCTTTCATTCAGTGGTAATTTAGGATATAAAACGTTTACCCTTGGAATAGATTTTGGCCTCAGAACCTTGCATACGTGTCAGCCTCCGAAACCTCCAATGAGAGAGATATCTCCCTTATTCCATATTTCCAATGAAGGAGAAATGAGTGAAATGTGATTGACACTGCTTTGTTCAATTCATCTTTCCCTTTTTATGAATCTGATTCAGACAAACCTGTTATGATCATTCCCCACACCCTGCAGTAACTAGGAGATCATTTGACCACAGGATAGTAGATTTTGAGTTTGTGCAAGTTTGTACTTCGATAATGGAGTTTCGAAGGGATATGGGTAAATTCTGGTCAACATGAGGGACTCTTTCTCCTAAAGAGGGAGGATTGACAGCTATGACCTTGGCAAACCTCTGCTCTGATACCCAAATTCTACAACTTCCGATATAATTGCCCTATCTCCAGTATACCTACATACGAGAGATCCTATTAACTTGCAAATGTTTAGAGGGTGAATAATGCTTGAGGTCATTATTATTGAACCAACAAATATAAAATACAAAATTACATTACAGGTTGTTCACAGAAATATCTTACTTTTTAAAGCAAGTAATGCAGAAACTCAGCCTTATGCATACTACCGAATGTAGAACTAAGTAATATAGATATTAAAGCACTTGAAATAGAGCGAATAGTTGTTTAATATATCCAGTTACTTGTACGATTTATTTACAGATAGAACGTACCTTAACATGTGTGTAAAGCTTAAAGTGTAATGTTATAAATATCACATATAAACCACAAACCTTGATTACTCCAAATGCAGGATTCGTTTGAGTTTGAGCAGCCATATTTTCTAACATCGTTTTGTCGGTCGGATCAAAAGCTGTAAATGATTTAGACATGTTAAATGGATAACTTATCACTTTACTATGATATGCTGTAAATAATGGCATTGCGTATTGGTCAGTTACAGTTACTGTAGTACCCTATTTTGACCTGTCCCCCGCTATACATACTCTGACATTTATGTAAGATTTTACAACTTCAGAACAACATGATGTGAGCATTGCTCAGAAAAGTTATTGTTTTTCTCTCTAATATAACAGTCTATTATCTGAAGGAATTTCACCGTTTGGTTTGTAACTGGATAGTACATGGTTCATACGTATTTGTACATAGAAATAGCGCTAGTGGTGAAAAGAAGGTAATCCATGAAGGATTTGATTAACAGCGAATAAAACTTACAATTCCCAAGAGCGTACGTAAAGATCATAACTCTGTTCCCGAGTTTTTGATTTCTTTGTGCTATCGTTGTTAGTGGATCACCACCAGCCGTTTTTTTTCCATCTGTTAGAAACAGTATTACCTGTTCTGAAAACAAAACAATTCAAAGTTGTGGAAATAAAAATAGAAACTAGAAAATGACCGTAAGACTTACGTTTCAGTGTTTGATAATTTTCTATAAATAGGTACAACTTTAATTTTGACACCCTGAAATATGTAACATTCAAGGTATAATCATACTTCAAGGTGATAAATGGAGAAATACAGAGATTTTTGTCTATGAATAGCAACATACAGTGACATTTGAAACATGAACTCATCCAAGGTATTCTCATTCCTAAAATCTGTATAAACTTTGATCAAAATCTGTTATGAAATAAAGTAGCAAGAGTGAGGACAACGAATCAATTGATGATTTTGTATATACTCGATCTTGGAACCCTCCGCATAGAGATATCAACAGTATACTCATACAGGACCTTTGGATTAAGTTTGATCAAAATCTGTCAAAGAACGAAGTTGCTACAGTGTTTACATTGGATGGCGACGGGACGGTTATAGTGTGGTTTATGACCACACTATAAACCACCTCACAAACATGTCAGCTTCTTAGGAAGGGTAAGTGTTGGTACGGCACCACATGTGGTACCCGTTATAGAAGTTTTAGTGATCAATTACAAAATAATTTAAAAAAAATATCTTGGAATTATGCATATAGGAAATAGCTGTCTTTTAAATGGACAAATTTTGTTTTATTTATCAGTGTCATATACCGTATATATCTGACTTAGAAAAAAATTGAATGTATCAAAAGAGGAACACTATTTCTAGATAGACACAGCACTGCCAGGAAAATAACCTTAGCCATTCCAGTAAAAACAATTGAAAGATTCAATGAAAGAAGCATAATTATCATATATATATCCGTGCTGAAAATTGCAGACTGAATCAGAAATGACTTACTCGTGCCAAGAAACTCAATGTGAGGTGTGAATGAAATAAGTTGTTAATAGTATACCTCTATGTGTACCGTTTGATATATAAGAAGACGATTCAAAAACATCAAACGCTTTTGTCAGTGCCGCTTCGTAGTTTGTAGCCAACCCTGTTGTCAGACTGTTTATCTTTCTCTTGAGATATTTCTGGTTTAGGGGCGTTGCCAATGCTAATTCAGAGCTGAGACACTGGCGTTCTGATACTCCAACAATTGCAGCGTTTGACTCAAAGGCGACAACCGAAACCTAAAAAGAGGTAACAAATACACGTACAGTATTTCATGAAGGCGAAACAGACAATTTATATATAAACTAGAACACTGACAGGTCAGTAAGGGCCCGTCTTGTGGCAATATATCCCCCATAATTATCAAGAAGCAATCTGCCCATATAGCTGAGCTTGACGTTTGCAATTGGACTTCAAATAGAATCGCAAGGAAGCAAAATATACATGTTACATGTACTATGATGTGAGTCTTGTTTCCTTCCACCTCCATATTTGCTGGGTCAACAGAAATGTAAATACCGTTGCAATACTCATTTGTAAGCTTTGATTTGTTTTATTTCACCTTAAATACCTCCCCACCAAGAGCCAGAGTCAAAGTCAGAGATCCACTTTGTCTTTGACCTTTGAACCCATATGACCTTGACATTTAACCCAGTGACCCTGACCTTTGGTCAGATGACTTATTCTTTAATTCCGACAAACTTTGCTTCATAATAACACAAACAAAATGATCATCAGTAAAAAGATACAATATTTGACCTTGACATTGACCTGAAGTCAGTTAACTCCTTGTTAAATTCCGACCAACTTTGCGTCATAATGTCACAACAAAATGTTCATTAGTGAAAAGATACAAAATTTGACCTTGACCTTTAACCCAGTTACCTTGACCTTTGGTCAAATGACCCCTTGTTTAATTTCAACCAACATTGCTTCAAAGTGTCATACCAAAATGTTCATCAGAGAAAAGATACAAAATTTGACCTTGACCTTTAACCCAATGACCTTGACCTTTGGTCAGTTGACTCCTTGTTTTATTCTGACCAACATTGCTTCATAGTGTCTTAACAAAATGTTCATCAGTGAAAATTACAAAATTTGACCTTGACCTCCGACACGATGACCTTGACCTTAAGTCAGTTGACTTCTTGTTTAATTCTGATCAACTTTGCTTCATCATATAATAATAAAATGTTCATCATTGAAAAGATGCAAAATTTGACATTGACCTTTGAACCTAATAACCTTGACCTTTGACCTTGACTTTTTACCTCAGTGTGTCTCTTTGTTTAATTCTGACCAACTTTGTTTTCATAATGTATGCTTCCTTACATTGAAATAAGATCTGCATGATTCTAAGAGTGGTTAGCTGACAATTGCTATAAAAAATGTAGGAGAAAATCTCCGGACAAAAAATCAAATACTGAAATGAACAAAGGCAATAACTTTTGCAAAAATCATTGAATCAATTTGTTTTTGAGGGAGACACAACTTCATATCATGATTATAATGTATACCAAGTTTCAAGAGATCGGTCAAAAAACGTAGGAGGAGATTGCCGGACAAACAAAAGTTTACGCCGGCCGGACAAGCGGATTCCAATATACCCACCCTAACTTTGTTGTAGGGGGTATAAAAATAGTAAGACCAAGTCAATATTATACAATTATGGATTTCAGGTGAGGTCTATCCCTGATTTACGCACCTGGT
>JAUMHH010039335.1:0-10053 GCA_032359455.1 Chlamys rubida
TAGAAATTATTGCGCTGCTGTATCAGCCAATCAAAAACGACGTTA
Organism: Chlamys rubida; assembly: GCA_032359455.1. Taxonomy (NCBI): domain Eukaryota; kingdom Metazoa; phylum Mollusca; class Bivalvia; order Pectinida; family Pectinidae; genus Chlamys; species Chlamys rubida. The sequence goes on from JAUMHH010039335.1 coordinate 46, forward strand.
CAAACGGCGACGTCATTTTTTTACGTTATGGGCTGATAACATATTTTTTAAGCCAATGACAATGCTTGTTACAAGCAAGATTAAATTATTCGACAATAAACTGGCTCATTACCTTTCCATACTGCGCCTTCACTTTACACAGGTAATGTACGTACGATACATACGAAAATTAATAACAACCATTAACTACTTTATCAGATGACGTAAATTATGTTTCTGTCCATTATCTACAATATTCCTTTGAATCCACCTGTCTATACCTGTCACCCACACTTACCGTGCCAGGTGACGTGAATATATCACGTCTAATTAAGGTTTACGGCTGGAGTGTCTAAGTACCGTGTACTGATGAATGGGTGTTGATTACTGTATGTACATGTATGTTTTCAATATAAGTCTAACATTATGTGCGTTCCGTTTGTTATTTGCAGTTTAAATACAATATTTACGGTAGAATGTATGCTAAAGCACATATGTTCGCATTGTGCTTTATAACATATATTCATTTTCTCTCATCTTAATATTGCAGTAAATCTGGAGAAAATAATTACCTCTAATTAATGTATAAATAATAACATATAATAAAGATGTACGTGCGGCCTGTTTGGGTTTTTGTTTACGTTTATTGACAACGTGCACCAGACCACGGAATTAGATTATCTAAGTCCGTGTTATCTAAGTCCGTGACCAGACGTTACACTTTACCATTCCAATAGACTCTGTGTATGTCGTAATTACCCTAAATCAGGAATTAATGAGTTAACACTGAAACATTGGTCATTCCTCTGACATTGATGTACTGTACATTGGCCTGTATATGATATGTCGGTTGTGTCACATGTAAACAAGGATATTGTAGAAAACTTGGGTCTGGATATTATTGTTGTGTCTAGAGCTGTGTGAGGTTAGACCTGTAATGACTTTTAATGACTAAACGAAACATTTAAAGTAACATTTACTTTGTTAAGTAGAGCATTACGACAAATCAGGAGGACAAAGAAAAATGTATTTCGTTAACACTTGTCAGGACTTGAACAATTTAACTTCTTAAACAAATATCATTTTGTTTTCTACTTAACAAAATTGATCTGTGAAGACAAATTTTTATTTGACAAGTTCATATGATAACTTACAAATGTCTGTACTAAGTAGCCCTTGCCTTGGTCAAAAGACAAGTATGGTCAGTTTTCCCTTATTCAGCAGTCTGTGATGCCAGGTCATTCTCAACTAATTATGCATAAGAGAAACTAATTAAACCTAGTCTAGTTAAAATAGTGTTGATGTTCAGGGAAAAGAGTAAAGTGAGAGTGCAATAAAGGTATGTGTAGTGTACACAGATTATGAGTGTTCATATTATCAGTCTAAAGCTAAGACAAGAAACTATATGTCGTACATGTACCTATATGATCATATGAAATTGATCATTATTAGAGTAAATATTAATATAATGCAATGATCCGGTGGATAAAGGCCACGGTTTTGTTATTCATTTGGTTCTAATGTATACATTGTTTATTGTCTATATAATGCATATATATTTATCATACTGTAAAATCATTAATTTTCGTGGTTTTTTTTAATTTCGTTGATTTCGTGGTTAGTCTTAATCCACCAATTCATAGATCTACGAAGTAATTACAGGTTTGACATAAAGCCATTCTCTGTATGTGTGAGTACTCGTAATCCATGAATTCGTGTATCCACGAAATGGTTTGGTTTTTTGTAAAACCATGAAATTTGGGTCCCACGAAACTATCTGATTTCACAGTATTACATATCACGAAGGGTGTTATACATTGTATACAGTGAAACGTTTACTCTACATGGACACACGAAATCAAATGTCATTAACGTTGTTTTGATATATCTTCAGTTCTTGTGATTGTGTTATGTCATCAGCTCTGTTAGATTCAAGTATCGACTATGAGTTCCTATCTTGTTCTTGTATGTTGCCACACAAATATATTTTCTCCTTGAGTATTGACGCTAAGCAAGCATATTTATGGTGTGTTTGGCCTTGCGTATTGGCATCGTGGCATATTTTGTCCTTGGGTAGTAATGCTATTATACATTTGTTATCTATTTGTTGACCTTATGCGGTGATAATGTGCTTGTTTGTTTTCCTTGAGTTCTGATGCCGTTGCATATTTTGTGATTGGGTATTGACGCTATGCTATTTTTTTCTTAAGTATTGAAGCTGTATTTCTTTGTCCTTGACTATTTTTGCTTTGGTATATTTAATTCAGAAAAATAGTGAACGTAAATCTGTGTTGATAATAGTGATGATGTAAAGACTATTTTTCCTTATTGGAGACATCATCGTCGATTATTATTCTATTTGATCCAAATGACGTTAATATATTTTTTCTGTACAACCATATCGGTCCATCGTTTTCACGTTTGCCAAATCAATCTGTTATCTATTAATTGCTAGTTACCCTCTTCTACCGTGTGATATGACCATAGCGATCAGATAAACTACAGGCAATTACTTGAACGTCAAGTGTAGGTAAACTTATTACAAGCCAGTTACCCACAGATCGAATCTGACCTCTAAAGAGAATCTCTCATTGATTTCCGACCACAGACATTTTTAAATGGTCAAGTGAATACCAGCTATGGATAGGGGGCAGATAAAATAGGAACAAAGCAGTATCGGCTCGGTAGCTTTGTTGGTGTGTGAAGGTGGTTGCTATTGTGCATTTTTCATTGACAGCAGCTGATTACAAGTTACGGTGGTTGAAATATATAAAAAAAAAGTACTATTGATTTTATGTTGTAGTCGCATTATTATGAAAGGGTAGAGTGGCCAAAGGCATTTAGTAGATGGTTGTATGTGACCAAGTGCATAAATGATATCATAGCATCACGTGTTTGATATTCAAAACAAAGGTATTCAAGTATGCCAAATGCTAATATTACACGCTATTAAGATTATTGTTTGTCTACCCGCAAATGAAATTATTGTCAAAGATATTATAAATACACGAGTATACATCCATTTAAAGTACCTTAAGGATGACTTCAGTGATGTTTCAATATGTGTATATATAGGTATGCAACGTACAATGCATCGATACTGATGAGGTATATGTATGTGCATCTATGAAGTTTTGAATGAAAAAACATGGAGCTAATAGAAATCGTTGTTTCATATAACACATCACTACAAAGAAAATCTATACCACTATCTTACCATAAACAATGTATCAGGAGATTATCAAACGCTATCTGGGTCCGAAATGCATTCATTGATAGCATGCTTTAGCCGGGACATGGGGAGATTGCAAGTATTCGTAAACACAATTTTCCGAATCATGATCTTTGATTTGTTATTCATTGGCTTTATAAAACATTTCTACAGGAGTGGTACTGGGTCAGCATATGGAAAAATACAGAAGGACAAACGTAATCACAAACAGCTTTTTCTTGTGCAAGGATTACGTGTTATGTATAAATATGCTAGGCTTAATTCTCTTGTGTCAGCAAAGAAACACCTCATCCGGTCAACCGCGCTAAATATCTAACTTTAAGTAGGATTTATATAAATAAATATCTTAAAACACCACTCCAAGGCATTTGGAATGCACAACCATTTGATATCCTAATCCGCATAAATGGTACAAAATAGATTAAGTCGTGTTTATTATGCAATCGTTAATATTCTTTCGACCTTGATAATTTAATTCTACGTATGTCAAGTGTTGGACTTTCGTGTTCCGTTAATTCTCTAATCCGTTTAGAAGGTGTTCCGTTTGGCATCGAATAAATTGTGTAAACAGACTTATCATACGACCTATTTAAATGAAAAACAGGTAACGATTAAGTGATCAAACTCATAAAATCAAAATAACAAGAGTTCGGCGGTAATGTAAGTTAGAAGCTTATACCATATGGGGAGTAACAGGACGTTACGTCACGGCAAAGTTCACTCGGACATTTAACGATTCACTGACCATCACGTCAATAATATTAGCTTGACCTTGACGTGAACCTATTCCCGCTTTAAGGAGATAATTTGTAGCTTAAATTACAACAACACGGCGGAACAATCCACCGAACACTTAATGTAAACAAAAGTGTTTTGTCAATTGTGCGTTTTGTATATCTCTGTACACAATAGTTTTTAAGTAAATCTAGAAAGTGAAGTTTTACCTGTAGGTCGGCTACAAACGTCTCCTTAATAATAAAACCGTGTATGTCATAAAACAAAATATACTTTTTCATGGGTACATGAAATCATGCATTACGAGTACCGACTCAAACGGAGAACTGCTCTATATCATATCAAACTTGCAATTACTTCGTGGACCTCTGAATTCGTGAATGGGAATTACCCACGAAATCAGCACGATTAAAAACCCCACGAAAATTAGAGATATCACAGTACTACCTTAAACAATAAGTGAGATGTTTCAGTTAAGTGATTTACAGGCTTTGTCATTAACAAAGGTTTAATTCCTTTCAGTGAAAAATCGTGACCGGTCTAGGTTTAAAATATATCACTCGATACACTCAATCAATAATTCAATCTAAGGAGAGCATTTCTGACAACGCTGAACGCCAGTATCGCCAACACAACCTGGAAACAGCTGTATGTGTTATCGTCAATCTTGCATATATGTTGGAGTAATTAATACACCCCTACTTCATTTAGATATTAAAAACACACTTATCAATATATATTGTCAATAGCTCGTGACATTTGAAGTAAGACACGTTCATTATTGGAACATTTAAATTGATCCCCTACATAAACAAACGTCACTACCTTTATCAGTCGTCGTCACAACTTAAATATCTCCTTATATCTATACAAAAAAACCTTACACCAGAACTTATATATTTCTTTATGACCATACAAGAAAACTCACACCTTAGCCTAAATATTTATCTATTTTATTCGTGAAAGGGAAAATGTGTATATAAGAGTACTACACACCTATCAACTTACAAACTTGTAGTTGACGTTCGACTTAAAGTTACGCTAAAAGCCTGAGTTTTTACATAATCATTGATCCCCCTCCATTGACGAAAGGGACTTGTAAAAGTATCGCTGTCACTCACATGGAGGTACCAGCAAGCGATCGATGGCTTTTATTGTATAGGTATTGTGTGTGAGAATAAACTCGAGGGCTGGTGTCTTTAATGTAAATATACGATATCTATCACCGTTGTAGAGACGGAGCTAATATCAATGACCACGCTGGAATATGAAAGTGGAGCCTCGTCGCTGAAACAGACACATATAAGTTTACATTAAATACTTTGGCTGCCGAAAAAACGATTTTTCAAATAAAACGCTTACTTGGTAATCGATTTTCGCTAATAGGCTGTTTTTCGTTATGGAATTTCGCCTGTGAAGAATTCAATAGCAAACATATCACAAAGACCTAGAGACCGGATCACTCTTACCTATTGTCGATCAATACCGCAATGTTACCTACGTACTTCATGTAGCCAGATTATATCGATCTTTTTTTTCAATTATAAAAATGTATGCAAGTCCGATCTATACAGAGTTTATATGATGGTTTTCATCCGTTGTTATTATAAAAAACAAGCAAATTAAACAAATATATTAAAAATAAAATTTCTTTTAAATCATCGTTCTGATAAACCGTAGCTACAATACCTTCATTACGGCGTGACCTTCAACTGTACAACGGCAGTATTAACGGGAACTTATATGTCTACAAGAGCATCTGATTTCGCAAGTAATAACGACTGCATTCGAGATGCAAAATTAATTGATCCCTCGACTGCCAAATCATACAACATACCGACGACGATGATTGAACGATCATTAACATTCCTTTGCTGAATGGTAACATAATACTATCCACTTCTTAACGAGGTTTTATTATTTTATAACCGCTTATTTTATATCTCAGAAGACATCGGTTTAATATTACTGGCATTTTCTTCATGTTTCACAGGTAAAATATCGTATTAAGACGTCATTTACTTAAACGTGTGTTTTTATCGTGTGTTCGCTGTCTGAATATAGATGTATATATTACGTACGTTAGGCATTTAATTATGATTTAATTATAAATGTTGTATGAGGGCTGTTAGAGAGAAGTCATACTCCGGTTATATTATATCTCCTATACAGTTTCAGTTAATTCAAACACGACCGACTGACTGCGTCAATATCTTTATAAACTACATGATATCGGGTAATGTGAACATAACAAAGGCGTGACGCTGTATCTGGGAACATTTGGACCAATGGCCGTCTTTCGTTACGAGCACTAGACCGCACAATTAGATAAATCACGTACGAGAGAATCAGAGATTGATCGGACACGAACACACAGAGTAAAAGTAGCATACCTTGTGATTTTTCCAGTATATGGTTAAACGTGACCAATTATTTGGTTGCATTCTGCATAGCTTTTAAATTGAATTAGGAAAGGATCATTATCAGAGCTTTTTAATTACCACTAACAAGTGTATTTATGACGTATACTGGAGCATGAAATTCTTATGAAAGCATTATAAAGCAGCGAACATTTATTCGTATGCATACTTATTAAACATATAGAGGTTATTTTATGGCAGTTTTGATTACCATAGCCCGAGATTTCCCATAGTAGCCTGTATGGCAAAAACCCCGAGGGCTTATATCGGATCAAGGATTATGATTTCATATCTATCATATGTATCTATTACAAATAAAAAATCATTAAAAACCCGTCATACATGTAACAAAGATAAGCGTTTCGATCAGGCGGAGGTCAGACTCAGTTTTTGTCTCTTCGTTTGGATTTCTGCATCCTCCGAAACAACCCCGTTTCTGAACGTTCTTCTCCGAAGAACCTCCTATTATTTAACTTTTCAGTATTTTACTCTTTAGGTCAATCATCTATTGCAATATTTTCGCGACACCAAATAATTCAAAATCCTCTCTTTATAATTGTTCAACATTTTAACTTTTAACAACACAGTAGACGGACGATGTATGTGAATAATGAAACAATATGATGTCCCCAATTCCGGATCTTGTTCGGAAAGCTCCTGACATTTCAATCGGGGGGAAAGGGCTTTATAAGATCAGATGTTACCTTTATAAGACCGGAAGTCGTAGCAGGAAGTGTCAAAAGTAACAGATGCAGAAGTATTCAACATTAATAAGAACTGTTTCCTCTGATATAATACCAAAGTCCGATTTCCTCAACATCCAACAGATATACACTACCAGGCGTGACTTAAGGGTCCCTGTGCCATTGCCAAAAACAGTTACTAAGTGACCAAAGCTTCGATAAATCTTTTCTGGAAAAAACCCCAACTGGACTTCAGATTGTTTTACTAACACTATTACCAATTGAGATACCTGCTTAACGGAAGTGTTCTGGTCCAGCTGTGCTGCAGTTAAATCTGGACGGAAGTTAAAGGGAGGTGACTGTATATACGACTAACCTCAGTGTAGTGGGACAGGGATCCTTAGTGGATCACAATGGTACATGAACACGTCATGATGCCGTGTGCCGATCAGGTTTCTCACCTTTGCAACCACGATGACCTGATATAATTTTAGTCTGAGATCTATTTTTGGGCCTTGATTGTTTGAAATTGCTAAACTGTAGTCCAGGAGCTATGGTCGATTGAGTACACAATGAGCCCCACGATCTGACAACATATGTCTTACTTTCTTTAGTAGTCGTGAGTTGTTATGCTCTTTTGTAATGCCTATTATCTTGTGCAAATAACAAATATGATTTTGTAATGTATAGTTTAAATAGTTTCGATGACGACAAATACAAACTTCCGTTGAACTTCGTATATATGTTTGTCGCTAGGTACACATCACCAATAATAAACAGGAAACCGTTAACTATTTACCTGTTTAAGAATCATTTAATATGCACAGTAATTGGTTGTATTGGTTGTATGGAGCTTATATATCGTGGTTAGGTTCGACTTACCACGGTACATTTGTAAGACAAACATGCCCACTGACGATTTTTCATGTGATACACAGGTATCTCCCTGAGGTACAGGAAAATGTCCATAGATATCGCGGAGGATTTACTTTTATTGTTGTCACATGCTTCAAAAATGCCTGAAATATGTTCACTGCGAATAAAATGTCCTTCTGATTGAGAGTTAGTATTAGGCTTTTTCTTTAGAGAGGGAGTAAGGACTGATATCCTTCTCCGAGGGATTTAGTATGGACTAAATATCCTTCTCCGAGGGAGTTAGTATGGACTAAATGTCCTTCTCCGAGGGAGTTAGCATTGACTAAATGTCCTTCTCCGAGGGAGTTAGTATGGACTAATAGTCCTTCTCCGAGGGAGTTAGCATTGACTAAATGTCCTTCTCCGAGGGAGTTGGTATGGACTAAATGTCCTTCTCCGAGGGAGTTACATGTAGTATGGACTAAATGTCCTCCGAGGGAGTTGGTATGGACTAAATGTCCTTCTGCGAGAGAGTTAGTATGGACTAAATGTCCTTCTCCGAGGGAGTTAGTATGGACTAAATGTCCTTCTCCGAGAGAGTTAGTATGGACTATATATATAAACTATTCTACTTATCTACTTTACCCTGAATACTAATTACGTTTACTATGCTTATACTGTCTTCAATATATGTAAAAGTAACTCTTAAAATTGTCTATATCCCCATTTTTGCCCCGATTTTGTTGCCTAACCGTCAGCCGTGTGTTTGCCTCGAGAATATTAATTATGAATACAAGCTTTACTCTTCAAGGTTTCCATACACTGATTTTTCTACATATTTAGATGATAAGGATGCAATTAATTAAATGTCCCTAACGAACACACTATTTAATATCCTGTTGCTGTCAATTAATGTACGTTGATCGGAGAATAAACCAATTATGTTGGGGGGAAATGTGTGAAAGGAGTGAACTATTGGCAGCTCAACCTGATATGTACTTGACCGTGATCCTTTGTTTGATTAAGTGGTTATCACAATATAAGTTAACTAGATATTAAGCCGGTGATCTAAGTCAATATTTGTGGAGCCCTCGTGTTAATTGATGATATCGGGTGCCAGTGTTTTTACCTATGGTTGTAAATATATCAGCGAGGAAATGTAAACAGCAATAACGGACACTATTAACACACGTACAGGTAAAAATATGAGTATTAGACGCGCATCACAAGTCATCGAAATACAACAATTCCCTGTTCACCTACAAGATTTGTTTTTATGTTTGGGGTTTAATGATCCTCCTACACGTAGTATCTAAGACCTAGGGACAAACAACTGAAAGGAAAGAAGGAATAGTTCATACTGGAAATAAAAAACAAATCTAAATGTTGAAATAGAGGCTACAAATCAGTCATGGTTGTACACAGAAGAAAACCCTCGATTCTACAGGAGGTTCCACACCTGATCCTGCACGGGGTCACCTGCACGAGAGAAATATCATGTAGCATGTACATAAAGCACATACAAAGGAAATTCCAGATCTACATTTGGCGAATGCTTCTGGTAAATATTGACGCCCTTGTTTCACTTACCCTTGTCTGTAGAAGCCTTGGATATGTGTCCCTGTATGTTGACGCTACGGTATATATTTTGTACCTGTGTGTTGACGCTGTGGTATATGTTGTCCCTGTGTGTTAACGCTGTGGCATGTGTTGTCCCTGTGTGTTGACGCTGTGGCATGTGTTGTCCCTGTGTGTTGACGCTGTGGTATGTGTTGTCCCTGTGTGTTGACGCTGTGGTATATGTTGTTGTCCATGTGTGTTGACGCTGTTGTATATGTTGTCCCTGTGTGTTGACGCTGTGGTATGTGTTGTCCCTGTGTGTTGACGCTGTGGTATATGTTGTTGTCCATGTGTGTTGACGCTGTTGTATATGTTGTCCCTGTGTGTTGACGCTGTGGTATGTGTTGTCCCTGTGTGTTGACGCTGTGGTATATGTTGTTGTCCATGTGTGTTGACGCTGTTGTATATGTTGTCCCTGTGTGTTGACGCTGTGGTATGTGTTGTCCCTGTGTGTTGACGCTGTGGTATATGTTGTTGTCCATGT
>JAUMHH010039346.1:0-10053 GCA_032359455.1 Chlamys rubida
GCGGAATAATTCAAATATCCAGGTGTTTTCAGGAGGCCGTATTTTTTTAACAATGCCCATAAGGTATCATTATTATAGCGTTTTTTAGTCCCTTCCATATTATTCTTTTAAAATAACCATGGTTTACACAATTGTTGATTTCTTAACATTTTCTTATTTCACCTGACTACATCCTTAATATTTCTGTGCCTTAAAACAGGGAAACTTTCATGTTGTTGTCTTCCCTTTTGGTTTATTGTCTTTCTGTATGGACGTTGACATTTTTTCTTTGTTTTTTTCTTCTGTTTCGCTTGTAATCGATACATGCCAATGTAGTTATACTACTATGAATATGGTTTGGTGTAATACTATGACAGAGAGAAAGGTCACAGGAACGTAACACACAAATGCATGGAATTTTTCAAACTTACCAAATCTTTTAAGAAACTTAACATGTTGCTTTAAGTCCTCACTCGCCCAAATCATCCAAATTCTTTGTTTACAATCAATCAATCTGACAGGCAATTCTTTCTCCTAATCTCTAATCATCCAATTGAGCATTTCTATTTTCTATTAAAATGATGGATTATATTACACGATCAGTGCGTCAGTAAAGACAACAATCCTAAATCTAACAATTCGCAGACTTTCGGAGACATGTGTTCCTAGAAATAGACACTTTCAAATTATTTTCTGATTCAGGATTTTCCAATGTTCCAGCTACTACGTAGATTCGTCGATAGTGTTTTTTCCTAGCCTCCCAAACACGGTTTACATTATAATATACAAGTACTGTGGTTACTGTATAACGGGGAAAATTTCGTCGCAGTTTGATTTTCGCCTTTTTCTCCCTGCGCATTGAAAGTGTCTCTATTATGACAGTGAATATTAGTACACAACATGTTCTATATAGGAATTACATATGAGGGGTGGGCGAATATGAATTCGACCGGATATTTGGCAGGGCGAAAGTTCCTGGTATACAGTATTTAAATATCGATTAGGTAGCTAGCTGTTCTGTTAAAGTACTTCCAGTATCACTTCCAAATGGATATTTCCAATATTAGTGTAAGCAACGCACTAACGAAATAACCTGACGCGGTATCTTAGCATGCTCATTCTACAGGATAGACTAAAAACGGTAAGGTTCACCATCAATAAATGTTTATGCGATTTAAATGTAATTATGATTTTAGAACTTTCTTTAAAATGAACAAGGCATCCATGATGCTACAATATATTCAATTTAAAAAAAAATTCTTATTAAAAACTTTTCATACAAGTTTTACAGCAACGTGACATATATACTGTATAGGCTTGTATTAACTGCTACCAAAAGCTCAATGTTCTTCAGAGTTTAGTACAGAAGGCGAGAGAGTTAGCCAAACAGTGGGAGAAAAAACCTTATATTTCAGAAATATGAACCAGGCAGGAAGAGCTTAGAGCCAAGTAATTAGGAGAAGTCAGTGGCTTGCTAGCTGATACCATTGTACATGAAGACAATACATGCTAGTTATCGCGATGTGACACAGTGATGGATGATCCGGACGAGAACGGACACGTGATAATACAATTGGCTTGCTGCAGAGGTGTATATATATATTAACTTCTTATTGATGTGTCGGTGATGGAAACATTTGTTTCTCCTGATGTGTAGATACAAGTGATAACACTGTTGTACATGTACTAATATCGTATTTTGTGTGAGTTATTTTTATTTTTTTCTCTTGACGTATAGTTACAAGTAATGGTATTGTTATACGATTAAATATTAATATTTGTAGTTAATGATGAATTTGGTTCCTGCAGATATTTGATACAATTTAGTAATGGTTTTCCTTATTGATGTGAAACTGATGACAAAATGGTTTCAGCAGATACGATCTCTTTAATTATTAAAGTGCAGGTGATGATAAATATCAGGCAGAGGAGAAGGAGGAGGAGGAGGAGGAGGAGGAGAAAAATTTCAACAATGGAAGGTTTATAGAAACAATTCATTTTCTGAAGCGTTCTGATGGGTGTTAATTGTTCCCACAAAAATAACAAAATCAAATATATTTTATCAAAGTATAACCGGTATGGTATGATCGTAAATTGAATAAATTCTTCATAATAATGCTTCAACATATTTGCGAGCATTTGACATTCGAAACATTATTACTTTTCGCATTTAATAAATTTCTTTGCTTTTTCCTTTAAAAATGTAAACAGAAGTGCAATGTTTTGTGTTTAATACATGTACATGACGTTATAGCTACACACCTGTTGGCTATATTACATTAACACTTGACTGAATAGATAACTATACAAAAGTGTATTTTAGTATGTACATTATGTACAAAAACGACTTTGGATTTAGTAGAGCGAGTCTATACTACAAAGGACTATAACACTTTTTTCTATTTTCTGTTTGTTGTACAAACAAAATATTCCAAATTATTTCTTAAAGAACAGGTCATATCATGTCTTTCTTTAAGATCAAAATGAAGCGGTGAGATGTTTATATGTTATCAAAAGAGATATGTGTAATATTTCCATCAATATCACCGGCAGGTTATATCATTTCATGTTAGTGATCCTCCGACGGAAATTACACAGATAAAAAGTTTATATATGTACAAAAATACTGCAACAAGATCTATTTGGTAAGACGTTATTGTTCATATATAAAATTTTCAATTTATCTTTCACAAAATAGGAAATCGAACTGGTCATATTCTCTTACTGTATAGCTTTTAAACATGAATCACAAGCTTGTATTGTCTTTTGTCATTGTTCAGCAAATATAATATTTACGTTATTTCATGAATATTAGCATGTTTTCAGACTTTTTTTAATAAGAATAATCATATAATCTTTCATTAGAAATGACAGTCAGCTTTTATGCTTGGTGGATAATTCCATGTTGTTACCTTACAATGTCTATTACTGTCGCAAATGTAGCTTTGACATCAGTCATATAACATAAAACATGGTCTCATCCATGATCAATGATGTCGAGTTATTCTGCCGTCTGTATTAGCCTGTCTCCTGCCACACTGACGGATCTAAGTATCATGGCATGTCCTACATTACAACACGAGAAATGTGCCGAGGTAACCATATGGTAACGGTCCATTTGCTTTTCAGAATATATATAAGACGACATTTTTCAGAATATAGTAAGTTGAATTTCCGACGAATTATTCGTTTTGATGATATTGAACCATTGTTACCGTTTAATTACATCGCGTAGACTGGCTACCAGCCTTCGAGTTTTTATGAAGAATTTTCAAGCTGCATTTATAACTACTAACCTATCTCCCCCTAGTTTGAGATCTCTCTAGAATCAGATATCCAAGTGATCAAAAAAATTATCAGAGTTGATTTTCTTTCTAAATAATTCAATATTCTAGAGACGGGGGCCAGTCTTCACGTGGCGCTTCCTTATGATACACAATATATCGCAAGGGAAGTTACTCCTGCATAATATCAATATAAACTGTGTAAAACAATTGCTACTGTTTCATCACTACACGTCTACCCCTTATCTACGCCCGACTATTATCAGGACACTCTCTTCATTACTTTGCTGTATCACCGCCAAACTACCTAGTCAACACACAAGATCTGTGATATCAAAAGTCAATACGAAAATGTACCACATTGTCAATACACCAGGCAAAATCTAAACCCAATGTCTAGACAAGGGTAGAATTGGTTTGCTTTAAAGTCCTATCAACAACTAATGTCATCAACGGACATTCAGCCATATGTGCAATACATTCGTGTGTGTTTATGTGTGTTCTAAGCGATATGTTGATATATTTGCCTCCTTGCGATATCACGGATCTAGTGACGAATTGAGAGTAATACTTCACTGAAATACCATACCAAAGACACACAGCACAGTATTTCAACCAGTCACGTCGTTCTTACAACATGTAAACAAGTCAGTGTGCTGAACCCTTTAGCAGAAACAACAACCGCCATTTTCAAGGACTTCGATGGGTCACAACATGGTGACAGAACCTAATGTCTGATGCACACGTTCTGCAACACGGTCAAATGTGAGGTCGTGATAAGGACAAGATCTAAACAGGAACTGAACTTGTTTTCTTCTAAATTCATAAAGTACAGCAAAAAGAAATTCCACACTACACTACAAGCTATGCCATATGCTCCAGAAATGTAAGTATTCCTCCCACACACCACACACCCATCATATCGTCTTCAATCGAACCCGAGGAAAGCACGATTCAAATATCAGTAGACATGCTAATTGCGGACGCTCAAGTCTCGTAGCGGAAAATCGGGTCGCCATGAAATGCCTGTAGGATAAGCCTTTCCAGTTTAAATCTAGTTACGATGAAATATTTCAAGGATATGTTGACGCCCTTCCAGTAAAAAAGTCAAGAAAAAAACTTGAAGCTGGCTATAGAGTTGAGAATCAGCTGTAAATTGAAGGAGAGACTGAACTGCTGGGAAAAACGAAGTGAACAAGAATTATATATAGGTCGGCGCGGTTGGTATAAAATCTTGTTGTCAGGTAACCTGAACGTACAAAATATCACTAGGCAATTGACAGATATCAAAATGACAAAGAGGGATCTTTTGTGGTGTTTTCATTCAAATATTCACGGCTGAAATTGGACTGAAAACGTCAGACATGTATCTCATATAGTTTCATCATAATATTGACTTCATAGGAAAAAAATTCAAATGAACCAAAATTGAAGTAAAAGGTTGTCCCGACTGGCATTATGAAAAGATATGCCAACGTCTTCAGTTTTTACGTGTCTAAGTCTAGTGTTTGTGTTGTGTGATATTTAACTAGGTAGGTCTCAAAAGTTTCTTCATTTTCCTAATTGAGACGTTCAGGGGAAAGTTAAGGACGTCTGAAGGATTTTAAGGGTTTAGGTCACATGTAGGATTGCTAACTCGTCCATTTCCCAGATCTTCAAGCCCACAGTTACCAGCAAGTTATCTTGATTTGTTTGGGGTCGTCCTCGCAACATCTAGGGTAATTAGAAGATTTGTGCTCAACAAGGTGTGATGTCTCTTGTAAATTCAAGTTACAATCCATTTTGAATGTCCATTTCCTGTAATTGAATAATGAAGGAAATCGTCTTCATTTGTCATCTGATTTCTATGGTGTGACAGATATAAATATCCTAGTTACCATGTTTTCTTGGCAGTTGTGAAATAAGTCGAACGCTGAAATCTGTAATGTTTGTCCGTTATTACAGAAAACACATTTGCAGCCATTTTGACAGATGTGAAATGGATATATATCGTGTTCTAAGTAATGTAGTCTCACATTTTGGGGACTGGACACAAATGTATTTTTGGTCATGTCCATACAGCTGCTGTCGTGTCCCACTAGAGGTGTCCTCGATGTCAACATTGGTAAGGCCGGCATGTTTACGACGTGGAGACTATAGAGCCTTGGACTGCTAATAACCTGATTGCCTGCTTAATCAATATATATTGATAGAGCGGACCCGTCGGTCATCTTTCCCATCCCGTCCGATACAACCAGTTTCCTCAATGTCAGAATCGCTTTTAATTGTGACACTCCAGGGCTTAACTTAGCAATTATTATTCCTCTCATATCCTCTTTGCAAATTCAGAGTTAATTGGGTTTAGTACTGTTGATCCGTAGTTCCATTTTGACCCCTTGTCGTGTAACGAAGCGAGAGCAATACCTCTCGGAATGGTTATGTTTAGATTTCTTATTGGTTTGGTCAGCTCTTTTATTGTGTCACTGCGCGTGCTTGTTCCGTCCATTTACGCTGAACAGACTTGCTTTATGGTGTTAAATGTATACATATTGGAGCATAGGCGTTTGTTATGGGACAAACAGAGTCTAATGGGTTTACATGCCCGTCTTATTTTCGAATGGAAGTGGTCGATCAGATCGAACCATTTAATGGAAGTCATACTGTTGATGGTATCTATGGCCGTTCTCCTGGAAGCTGGTCTGTAGACTTCAATATTGCCTGTTTCACTCGTTACTGAGTGGTCTTGTCCAGTACAACTTTGTTTTCACCAAAACAACATTAACAATACATGTTCATATAACGGCATTGCTTATCGATTCGATTAACCCCTTCACCCATAGAGAACTAGATCAAAACAAACATCTTGTACTTTAACAGGGTCATAACTAGTACCAATGTATATATGTACAAGGTCCTAGTCGGTTCAAATTTTCCAGATTTTTTTATTTTCAGTCAAGCGAAATTTCTATTGTGCCCGTTGGCTGTATTAATGAAAGGTACAGTAACACACAAAAAGTACAAAAAAAATAAACAACCTCAATTTAATGTAGGCACAATATCCTGCCTTGATCGTCTCAAACCTACCAAACATTAGCGTAGTTTAGCCCAGCACAAAAAAAAAGTAGCCAGTATTTTTCCACCCTCACTTTCATTATTATTGAATTACATGTAGGTGCAAGTGATTTTGGCGTTTTATAGGAGCAACTGTCGATAAATCAGAAAATAGTTGGAAAAATATTGATTCAAATCTTTTTAAATTTAAGGCTTGTTATTGGACGTGTAAACGTTTCGTTCACTTGTGCGTGTACGATCGTCCTGGTAAGACAAACAATGTCTGTGTGATTCACATTATTTGCGTCTGTTCTCTCCAACAGTAATCATATAACTATTAACATGGTTGAACAGAAGAAATTTTTCGAACTAACATCCTATCATCAGCTAAGGTCTTTAAGGACGTGTCTCGATGTGTGTTGTGTGATGGAGGCGGTATGGTGGTGTATTTATTTCCTTGTGATATTGCGGATCTGATGCCGACTTTATAGTGCTACTTCGCTGAATAAACCATACCAAAGGTACCCAGCTGAACATTAAGCAAATGTTTAATGACTTTGATATGGTTTAAACCTGGGAGAAAATGAGTATCTGATCAATATATATATATTATGCAATGAGTAGAAACCTTCCTTAAATTAAGATTTTTTAAAGTAAAGATATAATTATATAAGCACCTGTGCCATGTTTTACCGACCGACCGCCCTCCCAACCACCACCTTCAGCAATATCCCCTTCCCAATTCAGTGTTTCTTATCGTCTCTTACAATTGTCTAGGTGTTAGGCTTACCCCCTAATTCGTTCTGTCTACAAAGAAATATCTCTTTATTTCCACACAATTACCGTTATAATGGATCTCTAGGAGAACTGGGTGGGCTTGGCAGCTCAATCAACAATGACGAAAGTTAGATAACACATGATTATTTTGGATAACTTACTATCTATCACTCTAGATTGGTTTTGAGATGTTAAACTCGACGGCATATTATCTATAGAAGAATTTTTTTCCCCACTTTGAACTTTGTGGTAGATTTTCAGTTTGAACCTGATCATGTTCTGTGATACGTACCACAGTATGTATTTACCAAAAGAGAAACACGTATTAGAAAGCGAAACACTTAAGAAGTACTTAGTAAAAAACATGAGATTAAAAAAATCTCTCCTAGAAATAATTGTGGTTGTCTTTGTGCTGTATATCCTATAAATATCTGTATCTATTTGTTTGCATGCACTCGGCGTGGGTCACACGATAACGCCATCCCCCTCAATTACTGAACGCTGGGTCGGTGGAACGTCACAGACGAACTGGTAGAAACACATGCATCAATGATATAGTATCACCTTGTTATCTTTTGCATGGATTTGTTTTTTGTTCCATGAAAAAAATATGTTACGGTAAAATCACATATTTTACCTTTTTTATGATTTCAGCAGCATATCACTTCTAGTTTGTAACGAAGCTCTAGTTCCTCGCAGTATTTGTACACTGTCACCAGCATTGTTGGACTTCAACTGTATACTTATACAATTATAAAGTTGTTGACTGGAGTTACAAGAAACCTTGATTCGGTATCATTTCAAACAGTGTACATGTGTTTGCGTTATCCTTTTTGATGTAATATGTGTTTCAAAGTTTGTCAATATTTTTTCGCGTTGTCTTCGCAAATGTTATAAAAAATTAATAGTTTGTCAATATGTTTCGCGTTGTCCTCGCAGATATTTGATGTATTTCATATTTGTTTTCAATATATTTCTAGTTGTCTTCGCAGATGTAGTACCTTTTCATAGTTGTTCAATATATTTTGCGTTGTCTTCGCAGATGTAATATGTATTTAATAGTTTTTCAATATATTATTCCGTTTGGTTATAGATTGAGCACAATTTGGTCAGGAAACTTCCGTTTATATGGTAACTCAGTTGGTAAGTGCTATAGTATAACAGTCTGAAGTCCGGGGTTCGAATCCTGATCTAGCCCCGATATTGTTTTACACACAGGACACTGCTGTGTATTACATTTTGTTTATTTCGTCTTTATTATTTCTTATAAAAGTCCTGCAGGCTATGTTTTTTTTTATCCAGAAAAGATTTATTTAAACCTATAGTCATGTAGGAAAAAATAGTTCCGAATTCTTTTTTACAGTTTCTGACGGTGGTACAGGGGTCCGTAAGTTGTAATGTCAACATTTCCTAATAACTCAGACACTGTCAGTCTCATCAAGGGAGTTTGCTCTTAAAAGGACTCTGGTTGGTTAATTTATCTTGAGTTATCTTAAGCTGATTCATATCAAATATGTTTTCTGAACGCATTATGATCTATCAGCTGCTAGGTGTAATTTAGTCTAACGCAAAAACCGCCATTACGCCCCCACGGAAGCGACGTCAGGTTTCGGGAAATTTAATCACATTTTAGTAGAAAATGACTCACTGGAAAAGACGTATTATAAAATAAAGGCCATTTGTTTTCTTGCTAATCTCTACTTTACTCCTAGAATCTGTCGTTTATTGAAAATGGATGGGCATTGCTTGTATTAGGGAGTATTAGAAGATGAAGTAATATACACTCTCCCGAGAGAACAGAAAACGGCTTAGATATCATACATCCAACAGGAACATTGTCCTTCGGACGTCAGAGGACGAGGAGTAGCTGATTAAATTGTTGATATAGTTGGTTTAGTTTTATAAAGAATCCTCCCTGACAGTCAATAATACTAATTGGCAATTTGTTTTCCGTAGTTGAAGCAGGCAAACGACACCACGAGTTGTTTGCATATTCCTAAATGGCTCGGTGACGACGGAGCCATGTGTTAATATGAACATTTCCCAAACAGACTGTGAATGCATTAGGTAGAATGGAAATAGGCAAATTAAGAGCATGACAGCTTTCGAGAACGTTCACACATTTCTAGTTTGCATAATTTCCCGAAAGTTGATAGGAAATCACTAAGGCTGATTTAGAGAGTGTAATTTGTTTAAAATAAACATTTAAAGTGTACAGAAGGATGGGTACGTATTGTAAACATCCTGTATTTGTGGTTTGGTTACTTGATGTGCTACAAATAAATAGATTTAAGGTTGGTTGTGTTTCTTGGATACGATCAATCAACACTTACGAATACATTAATAGTGAAAAACGTGTATTAATCTCTGTGGTACAGGGTCGATACTGTATCAATATTTATACTGAGTTTATTAGTAAGGTAATGTATTTGTAATACTGATTCAGTAATATTCGTATACATATTAAGTGTGTGTTAGGACTGTAATGTAATTATAATACTTAGTGAGCAATTATCACTTGAAATTCAAAGAATGAAGAATATATTAAAAACTTTTGTATGTCGATGCAGAGAGGCCCACAAAGTAAACATTTTGTTCTACACCATATTGCCATCTCGTGAATTTAGGAAACTTAAGCGGTACTAAAGATCCAAGGAATTAAAATCCCTATTAACCTATGAGTTCCGAAATATATGTATGAAGATATATATTTTAAGTTGAAAAGTGCCTATGATAACCTAGATAACATTACAATCTTACAACTCTATCTACAACAAATAATTCAAACTAAGACTATTATATATCACGTTAGTCGTTATAAGAATTATTTTCAGTAACAATGGTACGCCAACGTCGGAGACAGATAATCTACAAGCTGGACCAACTGACTTGTGATGTAAAACAGTCACTAGACATACGGAGGGGACAGATGGTCTACCAGCTAAACCTACTGACTTGTGATAGAAAACAGTCACTAGACATA
>JAUMHH010039368.1:0-10052 GCA_032359455.1 Chlamys rubida
CCCCGACAAAAATGTATCTGATTTTCATAAATAGTTTAATTCCTTACAATCGATTATAAAGTATACTACTATGGAAGTTCGTGATGATAAAAATCTCTTATACGTTTACATTTACATAGTCCTTACGTTTGATGGGTGAAAGTACTAGCACAATGGAGACTTCGATGTTTTGTTTATTCCTATTTCTACGATAGGACGGTTAACAGTTTTACCGCTATATACGTATAGGTCTCATAAGTAATAGTAACAATAATAACTTTTGATAAAAATGTTTTTCATGTGATAACTAGAATATCTATGTGAGCTATGCATGACCTCTCGGACTATTGTGTTTATTTTAAAAAACATGAAACGAGAAAGTGAAAAAGGCAGAAGTCAGTTGTTTCCAGTTATTTCGGAGTAACTCTGAAAGTAAACCCATGATATCAATTATGAAAATGCCACAGCTGAAAACGTTTTTATAGTCTGTTCTATTTAGTCTAAGCTAATAGCATGTGATCACTGCCGACGTACGTATCAAATAAATTTCATTGTGCTTTAATATTTGATAACATGGTAATTTGATTGAAAACTAGCACAATTAACACAAAAATAGGCATTTTGTCTGTCTATTTTCCGGACTTTATTTTTCACAATTTTAACCATTATGCAATTATTTTTTTGTTGCAAGTAAAACAATTAACATTTTAAAAACGCATAATGGGCATCGATTTCAATATTTCCACCTGTCTTCAATCATTTGTCATCATATACAAAACGTCCAAAAAGTCATTTAAAGGGAACAACCCTTACAACTTTATGTATCGCTCCTGAGACGTTTTACAAACTGTTTTACACTTTTCAGGTGGAGGTTATTCTGTGTTGGTTTCCGGTGGTGACACAGCTAATGAAGGTAGTGTGCTCTTCTACGATGGGACGTCCTGGTACGGTATGTGTAAGGAGGGCTGGGACGACCAGGACGCGGCGGTGTTGTGTCGGATGCTGGGATACACAGGGTAACGTTTTTATTTACAACCCGTTCGATGTGTTAATGTTGATTCCTTCGTACGTTCACGACCGATATACCACATTAGGTTCAGAAAGAGGATGTGGTGTCGACTGATATCTTTTTAAAAGGTTCCCCAGATCAGTTGCATTGGTTTCGAGTCGACTAGGTTAATTTGTATTATGCTTTAAATGTGCCTTGACTCGTTGTCACTACGATGGCTCTATCATTGACGTCGTGACATACAGTTTCTTGTAATGCAAAACACCTAGTCTTATTCTGCCTGAACCAGTTCAGGGATTCCCACGGAAATCATTCTACTGGTTATATATAACCCCAGTTATAATGATTTTCGGTTCGAATTGCGGTTTCGCATCATCTTGATTATTTTTCAGCACTGGCGCTTCAGCTATCACATATTCAACTGCAAGTACCAGCTTGACCATATGGCCACGGAAATTTGATTGCGTTGGAGACGAAACGTCCCTACAGGATTGCCCCACTAGTGACAATGACGCCCTTTTATGTGAGGCTAACGTCACAATGAAAGTTTCCTGTTCAGAGGGTAAATTTATTCTACATTTACATAATCAACTCTCTATAACAAGGTTTATGTTGTCAAATTGGCGAAGGGCCATACATAAGTTTTGGCTAGGTCAGAAACATCTCAAACTTGAGTGTCACTGGTAACCAAATCCTTTGGTGCATCTCAAACGTCAACTGCGCTTTAATATGGCCGTATGTAAGCATAAAACAGGGTATCACAATTCCACATCCACCTAAATATGCTTTTGCACATTTCAGCTCCTGTACCAGACAACTTTTTCATCCTATCCTTTGGGACAGCTATAGCAAGAATGGATCTTACATCAACTAGTCTGACGTTGGTCCAGTCCGGGACAGTGCAACGTGCGATAGCCGTCACATATGATGGCACAAACAATAAGGTTATCTGGACGGACGTTATTTTGAATCAGATCGCGAGATGTGAACTCAATGGAGGGGACATAACCGTGATTTATCAGGCTGGAAACGGTAGGATTGGCAATGTGGACGTAACTATATTTCAAACACTAACAGGATGCAAGTATTCAAGTAACGTTCACCCATTTCGGTAAATTGTTGGTACACGATTGTATTTGGTTGACACAGAGATTTAACTCCTGACCATCGTTTAAGTGTTTGTTTTCTAATCTAACTCAAATAGAACTAATAGTTAGAAATAAAGAACTAAATGGACTAGCGTATTATCCGTGCACAAATATGTATTACATGAATAAATGAAATATATCTAATTTGTATAGAAGTTTTACTTGTTTGGGTGATGTAAAAAATGTAATATATTAAACATATAAAACGTCAAAAAGGAAAGTCAAAATTTACGAACCTGAAAACACAATAAAGATTGTATTATCGGCTCGATTATTGCAGTGTTAGTTCTCTTTTGAACGTAATTTGATAACCCGAATATGGAAAATATAAAATAAAAAACGTAATTATACAACAGTTATGGCACTCCTGCAGGTCGGTGATCAAGAAAAGAATACACCTGCTGTTATCAACTGCATGTATCGTACGAGGCGACCAATGGGGACAGAATGGGGAATATGCTTCTGTGCCCTCTACTTGGGGACATACAAACGTCCAAAATATATCTGCTGCGCCCTTTGCAACATGTAGGATCTGTATCTTTCTACTTCTAACTACGTTTTTATTTTCTAGCGCTTCACTTGGCAATACCTCATTTCTGGCTTAAATGTTAAGCGTTCGCCCAGGTGAGGAAGGCAATGGGATCTGGCGCCATGCCGGAACATACAAAAGTCTTCAAACATCGTAGTTGTTATTACCTGCTTAACAGTCAGCTTTATAGGGGTAATGACAACAGGGACACATACACGCATGACCTTAGCTGTTGATAGGACGTTAAACAAAATAAAACCAAACCGAACCAAACCAACAGTTATGGATACGCCCATATCTCAGAGATAGTAACGTATCGCTGTAACATGTATGTCATATGTATCCCGATACATGATCGAATGTGTGAAAGTTTTATATTATCGAATCGCCTGTGTGCTTTTGGTTGGACATTATACTTGTAACTATTCAATGACCAATGAAACATCGCTATCGTCGTATGATGTAAAATCATAAATCGTCCAATATACATACATATATTGCCGTATCTCTATAATTAATGATTAATTCCTACTATAATATACCTTTCAGAAAGTGTGATGGACGGTATTGCCATTGACGAAGATAACCGCTTGATATTTTACACTGACACTGGCTATGACGAAATCGGAGTAATCAACGTTAACGCAGACACATTCACCAGAACAGTACTTATCAACACAAATCTTGATGAACCGAGGGCAATTGTGTTGGATACAAATACTAGGTAACTGCTTATTAATATATAATATGAAAGTTTTGTTAAACAAAAGTTCTCCATAAACTCATTTAACGCGATATATTACGAAAACGTTCAATGCAGGCAATGGAGATGGCATTTCAGTGACACTGTTTTATTCTTCACAGAGAGATTTTTTGGATAGATTGGGGTACCGACGCTGCCCTAGAGAAAGCTAATTATGACGGGTCTAATAGACAAGTCATTGTTAATACTGCCCTATTATGGCCGAATTCTCTGAACTTAGATGGTACGTATATCATTTTCTGTGTGGTTTACTTATAGACTGTTAATTGTGCTAGAAAAATTACTCCGAATTTGATCAATTCAAAATGTTGCCACCAATCCTTCTTTGTTGAAAAGGAAATGCCTCGTGTTGTGTAACAAATGATGATTACTGATGTAACAATTGTAATAGTGTGTAAATATCAACAAAAAATAGCACTAGTCGAGTGTCGTACATATATATTTTGCAGGAGACGTTCTCTTTTGGTGTGACGCAGGTTATGATGTATATGAAAAAGTATTGACAAATGGTACAGGAAGGACTACGTTAGTAACAATCATAGGAGGCCATTGCTTTGATTTCACAACATTCGAGAAGTATATGTATGTCAACGATTGGGAGAATCCGTAAGCAGCATTGAACTCCGTCTGTCTGTCTGTCTGTCTGCCTTCATTCCTGCCTGCCTTCCTTTCTGTCTGTCTATCTACATGTATATATCTGTATGTCTGTCTGTCTGTGTTTGTGCCTTTGTCTTTCTATCTCTGTCTGTGACTGTGTTTCTATCTGTCTGTCCGTCCGTCTTTTTGTCGATATATCTGTCTCTGTCTCTCTGTCTCTCTGTCTCTATCTCTGTATCCCCTTTTCTCATAATCATAAAATCACTAGCAAATTATCATTGTACTGTTAACTTTTTACTTTATTTTAATGTTTAAAAACAGGCAATTAATCCGTATACATAATGAAGATGGGGAGGCATCCTTGTTCGGTCCACCACTTGCTCAACGATTTGGTATTTTCCACCACTTGAAAGGTAATATAATGTTTATTTGCTAACTGATTTTGTTTGACTTTTACAGTATCTATCGCTAAGAAATCTTATTTATGTAATGCATAACAATTATTGATCAAGTGAAAATCATTTGTTTACTTTATGTATTTTGCACGTGATTGAAGTAGCACCACAGTTCCTTATGAAATAGTCAAAACAGTGCCAATGATTTCATATGTATAACGGGTATATATATTATACAATTGGATCGATCTCTTACAACCAGAAATGAAGCTATAACGCCAAAATGTATACAGGAGAGACACATTTATATAGCTCAATAGTCTACAAATTGTTTGACTTAACAGCCCATGATAGGATCATTCAGAGTCACTACAGGGTGCAGTAGTATTGCGGACGCAGTCCAAGTCAGCCCATTCCATGGAAGAGCGGACGGGTCGGCAACAGAGTATATTAAGTCCCGATTATACATGCAATAATTTCCTCGGGCCTATAGTTTTCCTTGAGACAAGATCATTGTCCATCGATTCAAGTTAAACACAATTATTTCCAGCATGTGTTTACTTTCAGCAGAAACTGTTGATTCTAATGACATGTCTACATCATCATTAACCACTGGTGCTTTGGTAGGAATAGTTCTGTCAGCAATCATTGGCACAGCCCTAATTGTCAATCTGACCACTACCTTGTAAGTAATCCCTTCGTGATGTTAAAAAGGTTTACCTTTACTTTTGTAATGAAGACAATATAAAGAAAATGCTGAAAAGTATTGCCTGTGGCAATGTGTGATTGATCATTTAAAATGAAGTACATGTACATTAGGTATGTAACTTTTAAGTAATCTTTATCATCCATTCCTAGGAAGTCATAATAGACTATATGATTAATCATTTCATAAAAGTACTGATTTGAAAACATCTTATGATATGTTATTGACTAAAACTGAACTTTTTCTAAAGAAACGAGATAGTTCTTCACAAGCAAAGAGATCGTCCTTCTCAAAATATTCATATTCTACATGTAAATTTCCATTTGATCATATTACCGAATACAAAGTATAAACATGGCTCATTACTTAAATGACCCAAACATTTATTTCACGATGTAGACGAAAGTTTTTTTTTGTAACATTGTTGTCGTTGGAATAGCCATCTGATAGGGACTAGTGAAAATGGGATTTTCTAAACTTAAGTTATCAGGAAGATATCAAATATATAAATTTTTAATCAATATGCCCAAACGATTTAATTGCAGATACTTAAAGTTTAGAACAAACAACAGAGTAGTACCCATTGTATATCCACGTGACGTCAATGTCCGCTTCACCAATGATGGAGATGATGTAACAGTATCTACACCAGCAGGTAATTATCACCTCGTGTATTGGACAACCCGCGCGGTCTTTTGATAATTTTCGGACGGCAAGGAATAAATTACAGTATGAATTGTAATGGTAGAGATGTAAATGTGTTTATCATTTATTAGGAAGTACATCATCTATATTGATCCTCAATTTAACATCATATGTTTGAAATAGCTGGGTTTTTTCTCTCCTTCATCGTCTGCCAATAAACAAAAAGAGAATACCGAAATGTCAACAAAACCATAATTCAAACCCGAAATCGAAACAACTAGGTAAAAAATACTATCAAAGGAAAGATTAACATCGAAAACCCTGAATGATATAAGAAGAGTAAGACCAGGTGTTCGTGAAGGGTAAGCTTCATCGAGGACACCAGCCGTGTCAATGTAAGTCGAATCGAAGTAGTGTCACGTCCTGACATTGAGTACTCGTGTGGTGAAAACAAAACCACAAGACAATAGTATGAGTATAATTAAAAACATTGGTATACAAAAAACGAGAACCTGATGGAGACTATAAAACTTATTCATGCAAATCCTGTGTTGAAGGTCTTTTTTCCGTAAGCTGTTGACGTCTTTCGCGGAAATAAACTCTGACATTTAAACAATTTTATAGGAGATATGGCATCATATAACAAATTAAGTTTGTTGTGATGGTGCACCATTTTTCAAGACATCAATCATAGTTGACATAGTTATATTGTCACCGAGTCAGAGTCGTAACTATATATTTTTGGTTATTATGATACAACGGACCTTGGCTGTGATATTTCAACAATTTTAGGTTATACATGTTCGATGTTTTACCCTAAATGGAACTTAATTGACCATCTATATGGACGTACTGTCGACAAAGAAAGCACATGTTAAAATCTGGTATTACAGATACGGACTTTGACATTCACAGATCGATTTAATGATTGTTAAAAAATGTATATATCAGGTATCATGATTTGTTTTTTATTTATGCAATGTAGGAATGAGCCATGAACCCCCAAAGCCGGTTCGGCTACCATCTAGGCCACCATCAGGTAAGAGTGTTTCCAATTCATTTAAATCCAAATTCCGATGTTATGACTGAGTCCAATATTATAGAAGTAGCTTTTTAGTCGTTAACAAAAATTAAAATAGTTCATTTATCCCTTTATCACTTCCTTCATTCTAAATTATCAACAAAAGCTCGGTGATGTGCTGCATGTTTATATCAAGGATGTGATCGAATATAAGATACAACTATAATAAATACTTCTGAAATATGTGACGACATATAGCATGTAAGTGTAGGAAAATATGCTGTATTTATTTCTATGGGGGTACATTTGAGATGGTTTACATATTATATTTCGAGGTTGTCTCCCCGCTGGACTATGATTGTGTCTTATACGTGAATAGATTTTATCATAATCCATACGTCAACAAATATTTTCAATATGAGAATATATATAAATGATATAGATAACAAATTAAAAGACAAGAGTGTCTTTGACTTCCCTAGCGCTTTCTCCTCTCTAGAGGTTCATCAGGGGAATGGCTTATTCATGTTGACAGGTCGTCCATGAATAAACCATTCTTCTGATGAACCTCTAGAGAGGAGAAGGCGCTAGGGAAGTCAAACAACCTGTCAACATGAATAAACCATTCCCCTGATGAACCTTTAATTTCATATGTATATACTTAAAAAAAACAGCGAAACCCTATGCAATCCCTTTCGTTAGAGTATTTAGGAGTTCATATACACCATATTGTTATAGTGTAATGATAGCCGTGCTATGCTACATTGTAAATATGAAACTAATCATAGTTTCTCTATTTCAGACGCTTTTAAATTCCTTAAATGAAAGACAAGAGGATAGAACAGAATTATGTGCGAATCGTCCTGCTAAGCAAAATGAATATTGATGTGAGAAATGTTAAGTATATATTTATATAAAGTGAGAATTTTCATTTGTGTAAGCACGGTGACATGTTCGGAGACTGAAGCTAATTTCGTTGACAGTACAATCTTAGACTGAAACAACTAAGCATCTGTACGGTATAATGGTCATTTATTATATTACAGGTAAAATGGTCATTTATTGATGTGATGCATGTGAAGTAAACATATATAATCCAGTGATAATTGTCATATATAGATGATTATTTTATGACTGATTCTGGCCTTTCTGTTGGCCGACTGTATGGTCTTAACTTGACCTATACAATTAACATACTAGTGTTAATACCTCCTTTTCATAGCACTTTCGTTATGAGAAGCTGTGATATTGAAATAAAAGTTCTAAAAGCAATTACATTGAGGCGTCATAAATTTAAGGTTGGCGATTACCAAAAATATTTTTCTGATTTAAATATCCATGTACATTTCTAATTTCAATACGAGAACTGTTTCGTCTTTCATATTTTTCATCTCAATGAGAATAAATATTATATATAGATATATAATGGTATCTAGGGTGAACTTATGCTACATACTAGTGAGATAGGTTGCATTTAAGTAACACCGGCCCTAAAAACCTCTCTGGGTTTTCTATTTTCCGTTCCGAGGGAGAGGGGAATGTAATATTTGCAATGGTTATTGAAACGTATAAACAACGGAAAACTACAAAAAAAAATACAATGCAATCCTTTTCGATGTTCGTTTTACAGCATAACAAATATATACAGATCCTGATTGTTTGATGTTTTATAATGTATTCACACTGTCTCGTCATATGAGAGCGAATAAATTACTTCATTTATATGGAGAAAACATCTTTTTTGTCTTATTTAACTTAAATTTAACTGCGAGTATTCATTTTAATTCAGATTATCATTTAAAATGTGTTAGGTAAGCCTTGAAAATTGCCTTTAATCCGGCATAAATATAAAATAAATTCAGTCTTGTGTTGAAAACTATTAAAATGATCCGTTTTCCTGTTCACTTTACCCTATTCGATGTATCATTCTCCAAATTGTATTCGAGTAAAAACCTGTCCTACAACAAGCACACACACAATCTGAATATCAGGAGGTGGATGGTTGGTTACCTCAACAGGTTGAATATAGATGCGGTACGGTACGTTTGAGGGTATTGACTGATTCAGTAAGGATAAGGGTAGTCATATTGTGTACACTTGTCTTTTTCTTCACTTACTGTAATGGAGTTTAATTAAAATGTCAGGTTATAACATAGGTTTGTGATCATTTTGTATATCTCGACATTGAATTTACATGTTCCTGCGGTTATCTGCGGTCAACCAATATTGTACTTTGTTTATGTGCTAATGCAGTTATTAAATGTTTGAAACAACGTGCACTACATGTATTTGAGAACTCTGCGTTTTTCTTTTCGTCCCTCTCAAATTGTGCGAACATTATAAAATGTTGGATTGATGAATAAAATAATAATTATAATAATAAAATCTTTTATTCAGACAGGGTTACATATTTAGATTTACATATGTAACCCTATCTTTATAATATAAGACTCTTTCATGTCCATGGGTGTAGGATAGGGAATTCCAACCGAGGGGTTTTAGAATTTGATAAAACCCGAGGCTTTGCCGAGGATTTTGCTAAATTTGAAAATCGCGAGGAGGGAATTCTCTATTTTCTACACCAATTTCTTACCCTGGACAGCTCTGTCTTACACACACGGAAATGAGAGAAAATATTTTACTATTATTATTATTACAAGCTAACTCTCCATAATTATGTTTATTGAAGATTTAAAAGAAACTGTGGTTAGGTATAAATGTAGCAAACACTAGTGAAAGCAAGTGCTTTCTTTTATAAAAGCACTGGATAAAGTCTTGAGTGTAATCAGCCCAACATAACTCAAAATATAAGTAGTGCATTTTATAAACTGATTTTCTATTCATATAGTAACAGTGATAGAGACCTATCCCCCGGGCCTGGAAAGTTATCCCAAGCAGGCACTTTCTTTGAGGAAGCACCGGATAAAGTCAGAGTGTAATCAGCCCAAGAGAAATCAAGATATTGTGCATTAGTGTATTAAACAGATTTTCTATTTATAGTGACCCATTGACCTTTGACCAATGAACATGAAAAGTTATCTCAAGCAGGCACTTTCTTTGAGGAAGCACTGCATAAAATCTGAGTGTAATCAGTTCAACAGAATTCGAAATACAGTGCACAAACTGATATTCTATTTATAGTAAGTGACCTTGACCTTTGATATTAAAGGCTGAAAAGCTATCCAAAGGCTTAAGCAAACATTTGATTACACTGGGTAAAGTCTGAGTGCATACGGCCCAAAAGAGCTCCAAATATTGTG
>JAUMHH010039379.1:0-10051 GCA_032359455.1 Chlamys rubida
GTTCAATAAAGATATGCACACGTTAGGTTCAATAAAGATATGCACTCTTCAAGTTCAATAAAGATATGCACACGTTAAGTTCAATAAAGATATGCACACGCTAAGTTCAATAATGATATGCACACGTTAGGTTCAATAAAGATATGTACTCTTCATGTTCAATAAAGATATGCACACGTTAGGTTCAATAAAGATATGCACACGTTAAGTTCAATAAAGATATGCACACGTTAGGTTCAATAAAGATATGCACTCTTCAAGTTCAAGAAAGTTACATGCATGAGAACTTCAAGTTCAACAATGATATGCGCGCTTGAAGTTCAATATATATGCAGGCACATTTCAATGTAGGGAGGGGTGTCATTAATACAATATATTGATGAACGGCGATTCTTTGTTATATGTTTACATTATTCATTTTTTTTTCTTGCGGATGTTTTGGTGAAATAGTTCCTTGCTTTTAGTTAGAACATACAATTAACAACAAAAGCAACCGTAACATTAAAAGTGAACTGTTCGTATTAGACCCTGTACCTCTTAAAATTGTAAAAATTTCCAACCACTTACAGAACTCAAGTATCATCGTACTTCTCTGTACATCAACATTTCTAAAATCTATAGGACAGCTTTCTGTTTTCAATCAATACAACAATCCGAATGATCGTATTTTTTTTTTATTTTTTTTATTTTTATTTATTAAAAAGTCTATCAACCAACCCATCCTGAGGTAAGAGGGATGGGAGCGAAACCGCATGGGAAACAAAAGTGTAGCGATGATTTACTATAGCCTATAAACTGTAAAAATAAAAGATCGCATATAATAAAATGGCATAGTTTAAAAAAAAAATATCAATAAAGTAGTTCAATTTGATTACAAATTCTGGGTAAATAAGTTGGCTAACTTGCAGTAAGTAAAAATATTTCTTTTTTATTAATTACTTCTTGTTTTGTTATTGCTATGGTTTTGTTTGGCTTATTTATGTTTTACGTCCTACTAACAGCTATGGTCATTTCAGGGCGTGTCAGGCTTTGGTAGTGGAGGAAAGCCGGAGTTCCCAGAGAAAAACCACCAACCTGGCAACTTTTGTTATGGTTACTTGAGAATGCCATATTTGACTGCTGTCCAGCTATTGACGATACAACTGTGGTATACAGGCCTATGGTTAATGTAAACAATTACCCGTATCCTAATTGTCGACAGACAACCATAGCATCCTTGTTGTCCCATCCGTCGTCACATACTGTGCCCCAGGAACCAGAGTGGTAAACCTCGACCCGGCCTTCAAAATGAGAGTCGCCATCCACTAGTCGGATTTGTCCTAGTTGAAGAAAGAAATGAAATATTATACTTTGTTTTTGTTTTACGTCTTATCAACAAATATGATCATTTAAGGGCGTTCCAGGTTTTGGTGGTGGAGGAAAGCCGGAGTTCCCAGTAAAAAACCCACCGACCTACGGCCAGTACCTTGCAACTGCCCCACGTAGGTCTCAAACCCGCGACCCAGTGGTGGAGTGGTGGTAGCAGAACGTCAGACGCCTTAACCACTTGGCCTCCGCGGCCCCTCATATTATGCATACTTACAATTACTTATGGATTTTTTTTCTGATTTCAGACTAAAAGGTCTTCTTCATGAGGCTCAAAACCCTGTTCCAATTGGAGCCTTGAACTCCTTATAAACGACTGTCTGTCTAATCAATTTTGGAATGAGTTGATTTTTTAACTCATTCACCCCTGAGTGCACAATTGAACTCTTCTTATTCAAAGGTTAGAATAGTTCATTATGCAATTACAGGGGTGAAGGAGTTAAGCGGTAACCGGAAACTCCGGAAGATTGTTCGAAGTATGCACTAATCTAAGTGATAGGGATTAATTCCTTTATCTATTAAGGAATAACCAGAAATATTTTGGGAGTTATACCGTATATAGCAAACAAGGGGCCTAGAAAGCCTGCGTCGCTAACCTGGATATTGAAAGAATGTTGTGACAACACTAGTTCATCTTTACTTTAGTGTTTGTGTTAGTTGCTTAAATATCAAAAATATGGTGAATGGCGCTTGTGGTTGATGAAGTTCAAGGTAAATGAAGCATTATAAGTTAGGATTTAGAAAGTGATCACGGGATAATCAATGGCAATACCTTCACCACCAGGTGGTGTCGACGTAGTAGTGGTGGATTTAGTGTTGTACGTATCACATTCAACTCCTACATCCTCCCCATGAGAACAGTCTTCCACTTCCCATCCCGCGAAACGACAATCTGCCAACTGACTCTCGTCCCCGTTACAGTTGACGTCATCCATCCATGTCGGTCCACTTCCCTGACCGTAAAACCCTTCTCCGCGAACCATTATTGCACCACTGCCAACAGCAATAGAACATTCGAATGATGTTACGGTTTTTATCAATTTATGATAATTGGCACGTAAATGGTGTGACAAATACCTCATTACATATAGGGCGAACAGCGCGATGGACACAAGAGAAGTACTGAAAACTATTGGAACGACCATTCCAGTACGCATCTTGTACCTTGTACATATAATTATAGCTATGCAACAATAAAGACTTTTTCAGAGCAAGTACGACTAATCTTACGCACAGGCCAAGACAATCAGTTTATGTCATATCAAATAATAATTTTTCACTCTATGTATTAACAACATAAAATGCACCTCCACCCGATATAAATTAGTATTTCCCATGTATGTTGCATCTTGTCCCGTTCCGTCGCCTCCATATCTCCTTTCCCCGTTCCCCTACCGTCCCCTCGAGATTCATAGTCAAGGCTTTATCGACTCCATTTCTATATTTTCATCAACGTTTAAACATAGTTCAAGTATAAAATACCTTGGACGAGTTCATGTATTTCAGGGTCATGATGTCAAGGCTAATAACACTGTTGCTATAGATAAGTCAGCTATTGCTTTTTTCAACAGATTCCTTGTCAGCAGTTAACCGTCTTCAGGGGCAAAGGGGTACATGTAGGTGTTGGGGAGTTGGCGGGCATTCGTGTCTTACATTTTGTCTACACATGTGAC
The DNA here is from genome assembly GCA_032359455.1 of Chlamys rubida. Taxonomy (NCBI): domain Eukaryota; kingdom Metazoa; phylum Mollusca; class Bivalvia; order Pectinida; family Pectinidae; genus Chlamys; species Chlamys rubida. The sequence goes on from JAUMHH010039379.1 coordinate 3,039, forward strand.
TTACAGTCTGTACCTGTATCCTAACTATTTATATTCTATACGCACGTGACTTAAACGTTCTCTGTCTGCATTATACACGTGCATTACCTGTGTCATATCTATATATGGAACGTGACTTACTAGTAATATAAATGCTTATATACGACACGTGATTTACCTGTATCCTTACTGTCTACATACGACACGTGGCTTACCTGTACCCTAACTGTCTACATACGACACGTGGATTACCTGTACCCTAGCTGTCTACATACGACACGTCACTTACCTGTACCCTTACTGTCTACATACGACACGTGGCTTACCTGTACCCTAGCTGTCTACATACGACACGTCACTTACCTGTACCCTTACTGCCTACATACGACACGTGACTTACCTGTAACTGTCTACATACGACACGTGGCTTACCTGTACCCTAACCGTCTATATACGACACGTGACTTACCTGTACCCTAACTGTCTATATACGACACGTGACTTACCTGTAACTGTCTACATACGACACGTGGCTTACCTGTACCCTAACTGTCTACATACGACACGTGACTTACCTGTACCCTAACTGTCTACATACGACACGTGACTTACATGTACCCTAACTGTCTACATACGACACGTGGCTTACCTGTACCCTAACTGTCTACATACGACACGTGGCTTACCTGTAACTGTCTACATACGACACGTGGCTTACCTGTACCCTAACTGTCTACATACGACACGTGGCTTACCTGTACCCTAACTGTCTACATACGACACGTGGATTACCTGTACCCTAACTGTCTACATACAACACGTGACTTACCTGTACCCTAACTGTCTACATACGACACGTGGCTTACATGTACCCTAACTGTCTGCATACGACACGTGGATTACCTGTACCCTTACTGTCTACATACGACACGTGGATTATCTGTACCCTAACTGTCTACATACGACGCGTGACTTACCTGTACCCTAACTGTCTACATACGACAAGTGCATTATCCTGATCAAAGTTATCATCACACACTGTTCCCCAGACATCATCGTGGTAGATTTCTACTCTCCCAGCTCCGACAGTACCGTCCTTGGTATTAATGAGACGAACGTCACCTGGAAATACACAAACCCGGAGTTACTCCGAGGCCGTCGTCGGAAAACCATGTCCATGATGGTCGTCAAATCTATTATAAAACTTTCCAGATGAAACAAATACTATTTTTTTGTTATCCAAAAGGCTTATAAACCAAACGAATGGCAATTGATGGTATGACTCTTTTCTCGTAAAAGATAGTAACCATGAAAACCATACTTAAACAAATGACATATAACAACTAAAATCGAATTGCTGATTACATTACTTGTGATGTAAAATTATTGTGATTAAAACCTATAGAAGTAAGCTTTAATGCAGTTAATATACTCTATTATACATATCTACAACTCAGTCACTAACACATTCAGTAAGTTATTAGCGTACCCTCGGCGGCACTTGGTGTGGTGGGCACTGTGTCCGGCTGACAGACCACCCACACATCCTGTCCGTGGTTACATTCTATTTCACCGACGTCGTCCATACTATGTTGACAGTCCAACAGGCTACTCTCGGTCCTAGACTCAGAGCAGTAGAATGGGCCCCATACCGGTCCCGTGCCCACATGAAATCCAAAATCATAGCTCCCCCGTCTAAAATAACAATAGAACAATACAATACCATTAATACATTTCTAAAGAATATATATTTATTATGTAAATAAATGTTGAACCACAAATGTTTTGCTTCAAACTGACATAAAATGATATAAAAAGAGATTCGACATTCCCTCAATATTTTAATTTTGAGATTAAGCATACTCTTTACTTGTTCATGAAAATATATATAATCTTGTTTGTGAACATCAGTAAAACATACTTGATCTATTTATCAAATTCAACTTAACATCAGTAAAAAATACTTGATCTATTTATCAAATTCAACTTAACATCAGTAAAACATACTTGATCTATTTATCAAATTCAACTTAACATCATCATACTTATGGAATTTGATTCAGCCTTGACCTATTTCTGAAACTCCTTGACCGTTCCTACGATTCACTCGAGCCATCACTGGTTTAGCATGACTTTGAACTGTTAATACAGTTTAGTATGAGCTTGGCCTGTTTATGAAATTAAGTATAACGACTTGATCTTTTTATGAAATAAAGTGAAACTTCCACTTTTAAAACAATTATATAAACGTCTTTATCTGAATGAAGAATGCAATATGATCCTTGGCATTCCATGATAAACAGTGTAAGTATAACCATACCTGAAACCCATCTGTCTACAAGAAACTATTAGCTCGTTAAGAGAGAAGTGTTTCCCGCATACACTTCCCCACTGGTCACTGTAGTATATCTCCAGACGTCCCTCCGACACCGATGGACCGTCCGCGAGACGCAGGCTTCCACGCTCAGCTGAAAGTAGAAGCAAACATGCTGGTTTGGCTGGATGTTTTCATTTTCAATAAGATTGATCAGTTTGGTAATATGTACCGAGGTTTTACTTCATTCGCAAACAATGTACGTAAAATATGTCACGATGTTGTATGTAAGTTAGGAGAGTGTTCGCTTTTAAGCGGTTCATTGGCTAGTCAAACCATGTACGCATAATACAAGCCATCCAAAACCTTTTCACGACTGTTAGTCTAAGGGAGACAACAAGTGCAGGAAGCCTTTTGTTTTTTTATTTTATTTTTTTCGTGTATCATGGCTAGTGATTCATCACGAATAACATGACGTTTACCTTTACATAAAACGTTTTGTTTAATACAGCACAATACTTGTTGACAACATACCTATGTGCGGCAAAAAGGAACCACAAATTTAGAATATCTCTTTCACATTGTCAGTTTCGTATTTCTGTATATGTTTACTGATACTATTATCTATTCAATACAAACCGTTAATGCAGTTTCAATTTGGTATAATTTACTGATTTTTATCAGTATGGGGCAAGGAAAGATATTTATTTCAAAATTCTGCCAAGCGACACTCAAGCCCACTCCACCTAACCCCTCCCCGACCCCTCTCCCTTATTTCCTCCCCTTACCCCCAACTGTTTAACATGACGGATGCATCCAGGGGGGATTCGTACATGCACGCACACAACACATCATATACCACCAGTCAATCTTATCTAGTACATCATTATTTCAGCTCTTTCTATTTACAGCTCTACTTCTCTTTAGAATAGACTGTACACATGTCCGTACGTTTGATACACACAGGTGAGAACCTTTCCATTGAAATGTTGTAACTGTATCTTAATGAGACACCCTGTAAACAACAGGTATAACTCCGAGCAGAACACATACTAAAAACGTTCGTGTGAGATACTATAACGCTAGTATCATCCCTTACGTGTTACCAGGTACAGCGTGATCCAACAGAAACAGTAACAACAAATCAATATTTACATTAATATACATAACTAATAATAAGTACTACATTATGATATTTGTTTGTAAGATGGAACCTTGTTTAAAAACTTCTATGCTTGACGTTTTCGAAGGAGTAAATGTTGTCCGCATTATTAGGCACGTTTACAATCCCTTTTCTGTACCTAGACACTAGTTGGTAACATCTGTTTTACAATTACCTATCGACAACCTTGATAATTAGCTGGTGTCAACTGTACGCAATTAATGTCCTAGAAATTAGAGTTTGAAATGCGTATGTTGGGGAAAATCCGATTTGTTCGCTTCCCATACAGACCCTAGACAGGGTGGTCCAACGTTACAAATGTGACAAAAGAGGCTTCTATCAAAGTTCAGCTTAACTCAAAGGGAAACAAAATCCATGTCATGCAAATTCTAAAAAGGCTTTCAATGACTTTTTTTATCATTATTTATTAATTGATGTTCTGAAGATGTATTACGGCGTTGCTAGCTATACTTAGTTATAGATGACAAACTAAAACCATAGAAGTATATCCAAGTTACTAACATATTTGCTCTTTTCGTCCAAAAGTTAAAGCTGTTTTCTCTCCGCGGCTGTAGTGACATCCAGATACATTGTATTGATATATCGGTATTAAATTCCCTTTCTAAGAACATTCAGAGTATTCTGAAATATTATTTCACAACTAATAGACTTTGTCACATTTGTATCGTTGATTAAACACATACTTGTCTGTGGTATATCATGTGCGCTACACATGAAAATATCTCAAAGATAAATATATTTTGAGCCTCAATATTTGATCGTGCTTTATATAAGTGGCACTAAAGTAATCCCCAGGAAACTAATGCTTTAATTTCACCGTTTGCGTCAAGGACGATAGTCGAAATATAGTTACATTTAAAACCCGGTATTGATATATGAACGTTTTCAGACGTTCTCAAAGACATACATTGTCAAACGTACCGAAACAAAATATGAACAGAAATGTCTGATAATTCAATACTAGAGCTCCGTTGATATTCCAATACAAACAATTAATTTGTCTATAATATTTTGGGTTACGAATCCCTTTTAAAAAACATCGTGGCAGCTCGCCTCTCTAACTTCTGAAGCAGGGCTTCTGTTCCCTTACACAAGTACTGGATCGTGTCTCAGTGTTCACGTTCCCCACCGTGGGATAGCAATACGAGTGACGCGTATAGCTGATCCGATGTATGCGATCAACTTAATGTCGTCCGCTATTTCCTTTTTGATATGGGTGAAGCGTTCAGGCATCCCTCGTTCTCCTCCGTCTCTGACACACAATGAAATAACTGGTTCTGCCTTCTTGACCTTAACAGTCGAACACCTGTTTAATTAATATCCATCTACTTCCTAAATTCAGACATATTGTGTTTGTATTTTTCTGACAAGGTCTACCATTTCCCAATGTTTGTTCTACTTTGACGAGTCTTATGACTAATCCGTCAATATCTATCAAACGAAACTCAAATAGCTCAATGTGGGGTTGTTCAGCCTGATCACAATCTCACAGTTTTTTCCAGTACCTGATGTCGGATTTGTTCCGCCATTGATCAAATATCTGATCAAGTTTGCTTGGAAATCGTGGAACCATTAACAATGTCCGATACATGTTCATTACGTTCTCTATGGGGCTGATAAACATCCTACACAAACGTCTGCTGATATCTTGTGACTAGCAGGGGTAGAAGAGTTTGGTTTTCCCGTTAGTGCCGGAATATAATTTTGCACCTGTTTTTTTTTTATTTAAATAAATATCAACATAAAAAATTGTGCGTTCGCGTAAAAATCCCCTCAGCTTTGTGATAACACAGTCTTAACACTTGTTATTAATATTAACCAAAAATACATCATATAGTTTAAAAACTGAGAGAGAAAAACGAATAGGAGACGACTAGTTTTTTATCGCCACTCTCGAGTATTATAAACACAAGGGAAAGCCAAGCGTTGTGTGTTGATGTTAGACTGTCACTGTAGTTTACATTAACGTACTTACTTAAGATAAACAATCAATCTAAAATATAATGTGCCCAGGTCACTATTAAGTGATATTGTAAGTTTCCAAAGGATTGTTCTATATAAATTATGTCTTGCAATGCATGGCGTAGACTTCTATTTGCTCGAAGTTCGAGTATTTGAGCAAAACAATAACCTCAAATAAAAACATAATCCACGGGTGTCGAACTTGGAGCTGTGTACACTGTTAATCCCACAGTGTATAGACGCTGCTATCTGATAATTATAGGTACAGAGAAATCAAAATGAGAGATGAATACCCTGACAGGGGAGGTAACTCTTCGCCGGAAAAAGATTTTAAATACTTCATCTTTTACGCACCTCCGAATCCATATCCATAATACAGATTAATCAGAAACATTCTGTTTATTAAATTAAGTATTTAAACAAATCCGACTGTCATTATAAAAATAGACATTGCTTAAAAAGTTCAATTAGACGTTAGAGTACTGTTCAGGGTTTCCATCAGCATCAATAGGCACGTGCCAAATAGCATTACTCCACACGTAATTGATTTGACGAATTTAATCGGTTTCACCTGAACAATTTGATTGCTAAATACCAGTAACACGATTCTAACGTTTATAATTCTGGACAATAACATGTTTTTAACTTATATGACCTATGTAACCTTGGAAGTGGGTCAACGAAATTTACTTGAACGAATTGGTTAATCTCTTACATTTACTTCATTAAAATGCAGCTGACTATCTCGAATGTATACCGTATAAGTCCTTCGAAAAGAAACTTGACAATGACAAACAGCGCAATACAGACCAGCACTTTGGTGCCTAGTGATCTAAAAACTAAGGAATCATTTATGTATATATATCATTTTCTATTTGTCCGTTAAGCAACGTTGTTTTGGGGTATTTATAATCCGGGGCCATATCCCAATAAATTGATATAGTTACTTGTGTACTTGCATAAAATGTAATGTCTTACAAACTCAACAGTAAATTAATATGCCAGTAAAATACATTGTCGTGCTAACCCAACAGTAAATCAATCTGCCAGTAAAATACATTGTCGTGCTAACCCAACAGTTAATCAAACTGTTAGTGAAATGCAATGCCGTATTTACCTAGAGTGAATAAAACTGTTAGTGAAATACAATGTCTTACTAACCCAATAGTAAATTGATCTGTCAGTTAAACATAATGTTTTACTAACCCAACAGTAAATCTATCTATCAGTTAAATACAATGTCGTACTAACCCAAGAGTGAATCAATCTGTCAGATAAACACGATGTCGTACTAACCCTAGAGCGAATCAATCTGTCAGATAAACACGATGTCGTACTAACCCAAGAGCAAATCAATCTGTCAGATAAACACGATGTCGCACTAACCCAAGAGTGAATCAATCTGTCCGATAAACACGATGTCGTACTAACCCAAGAGCAAATCAATCTGTCAGATAAACACGATGTCGCACTAACCCAAGAGTGAATCAATCTGTCCGATAAACACGATGTCGTACTAACCCAAGAGCAAATCAATCTGTCAGATAAACACGATGTCGCACTAACCCAAGAGTG
>JAUMHH010039401.1:0-10051 GCA_032359455.1 Chlamys rubida
TTCCCAAGATACATAAATATGGTAAGTTTGGTCAACGTAGGTGAAATAACATGGAACTTATGCTCCGGACAAACTTCTGTATTAAAAATAAACAAAGGGCAATAACTCTGTATAAAGTGGGGCACGAGACCAAATTTTAGCGCTCTGCACACCTTCTGTGGGTGATGCAGGTATACTTCAAGTTTGATCAAAATATCTTTAACGGTTCAAAATTTACGGGCCAGACAAGAATTTACTGAAAATGTTGCACTTATTTGACCTTTGACCTTGAGGTGAATGTCACAATGACCTAATTCCAGTGCATTGCACACCTTCTGTGGGTGATGCATGCATACCTCAAGTTTCATCAAGATATCTTTAACAGTTTAAACTTATGGCCCGGCCAAGTTGCGATTAAAAGAACCAGAAGAAGAACCAGAAGAACAAGAACCAGTACTAATACAATATGTCTCCCTCCATTCGAAGGGTAGACATAATTAGGCACAACTTAAAAAAGTATCCACAATTTCAGATACAGGTATTTGTGTATTAAGATTTTCATTTTAAAACTGAAAAATTGTAACTGAATCAATATATCAGTACTTACCTGTCCAGGTAAGCAAAACACACTCTGCTCTTTCACCATCTTCTCTGTAAAATCAATGTCATCCTTTACACCAGGAAAGTTGTCCTTGTCGATGCCAATCTGTCAACAAAATCACATGCATGTACGTGTTTATTGGGGATAAACAAATGGGAAATTCATGTAAGAATTCTTATACTCATATAAGGACAATCAATGTTTTTAAACAAGTTGACTGACACCTACCATCATATACATAGCACCATTTGGTTTGACAGGTTTCAGACCAGGTATTTTAGAGACCTTCTTGTAGAACAACTCTGCATTACCCTCCACATATCCAATGATGTCATCAAAGAATTTCTGTGGTGTCTTGGTCAAGATGTCTGGTACCGCAGCTTGTACTAGTGAGTTGGGGCCGAGGACTCTCTGAGATAGACTCAACAAGCCCTTTTTCACCTGTGTAAGAGTGAAGGTAAGTATCATGTCATAAGCCAACTCTCACCTACTCACTGTTTATTTTCTCATATGTTTAGAGACAATATTAAATTTTGCTTGCACATATTTTCAATAAATTTTATCAGACAGTTCAGATCATTTTCACATTCTTAAGTTTGTTTCTTGAATTCTTAAAGGAAATCTAACATTCAAAAAATAAGTTTGAAATTCAAATGTTGTAAATTATGAATATTTTCCAAACAAAATAAAAAAAACATAAGTTTTAATTTAAACAATTTTCATTGACAAGCAATGAGAAAAAGTTTGGGGATCATCAGCTTTACCTATTCTGTGTCAGCAGTATACATAGTGATATCAGTGTAGGGGAAGCAACTCCTATCAACAAACTGTGTGTCTAATCATTCAGATAGCCGTACCATACTTATGAACCCCATACAGGAAAACACTTTTTGCCAGTCACCCTGTGGAGTAAGGAAGCAGGAACAGGTCCCCAGAAATATGCAGGGAAGTAATTTAATGATTCACTTTAGGAGTTGTTTCAAGTATTTAGGCTAGTATACATCAAATTTAGTTTGTTTAAATCATTATTACATTAATTTTAATAAATCCATATAAAGTATTAAGAGCTGGATGATAGTGATCATCTGAAGGGAGGTTTTGATATTTCCTTAAAATAATTCATTTTACAAATGATTTTATGTTAGAGTTATCTACCTTGTCTGTACAAGGACATGTTATACAGAAACACTTACCGCCTCAAGGGAATCGTTCCGGTCATGGATGATAATCCACCCCAGTCGCCATCCCGGTACCAGGAATCTGTTGTGTACAAAAGTGTGCTTTAATATTTTACACAATTTACACCATATGTTTGAATTTCTTAAGTATTTCTAAATCAATTGCTATTGTTTGATTTTTAAGTATCAACCAAAGGTGACATATTTGTTATTACTGTATAGTCTCAGACATCTACATAACATGTGTATGGCACGGATCTGTACCTTTTGGTGAGGCCACTGCAGGACAAGATGGGTACATTCTTGGACAGAGATCCCAGGGAATGGTACACACTGCTGGAGAACACCTGTAAATCAAAACAAAACAATTATAGTACAATATCTACTCTTCACTTAGGAGGCACGGTAGTCTAGTGGTAGGACGCCGGGCTCGTGACCGAAGGGTTGCGGGTTCGAGGCACGGCATGGCACTGAAATGTATCTTTGAGCAAGAAACTTTATTTCAGCTTTAAATGAGTACGTGGTTGGGCAGTGCTAGAATTGTTGAATGCTAGCTGTGAGTGCCGAAATGGCAGCACCAGCTGTATGCTCCCCAGGGAGTTGAAAAAGATATTGGCTGGTTGCGAAGGCCCTATAAACCATGGATAATAATTTGTGAACCGCTTTGAGACGGCCTACGAACTAGGCTGTGATAAAGCAGTATATAAGAACCTCGAATGATTACAATTATTATAATTTAAGTTGTCTTCTTTAATCTGTTCCTGTATTATTTTAAAAGTTTGGATACACAGTCAAACTTAATTCTTACCGTAAACCGTGACATTTTTCACCACAGTTTAAACTGTCGCCTATATATTTTGCCGTCCATAATGAGGGGAATTTATCCTGACAGCGTATATATTAACTCACCATTTATTACATATGGTCACTACAAGTGAAAAAACGGAACACCTTGCTAATTGACTTTTTCCTGTGAAAGGCAAAAGTTTCACTAGGCCAAACTTTCCCGGTATACAGAATATCAAAAAGGAAGAACACACTTAAACTTGTCAGGGTTAGTAGTTACTTAAATATATGATTTGTCAATCGTCAATATATACATCCAACTGATGTACTGATAGTCATCATTTGTGAAAGACTACAAATATGATGTGTACATGTGTACACAACAAATATACAGAGAGGTTGACGTCAAAAGGAAATTGTGCAGGAAGTGAATGAATGATAAAGGGACTTCGGAAACACTTGATCTGCCCGAGGGCTTAAGTAGAATTATTTCTGTACACAATATAACTTCCCCAGCAATCTGTGAAGCTGTGTCTTTCTCACAAGCGTGAGCTCTGTATCAATATACTGTACACAAGGAAATTTTTGCTGCAGCTTTACTTTCACCTCTTTTATCTTCCGTAATGAGGATGAATTTGTTATGACAGTAAATTTAATATTACTACGCAGAATACCCTATATTGCAATTACCTGTGACGGGCAAAATTTACTGGGCAAATATGAAGTTTTACCTGTGAATGGCAAATATTTGACCGGGTGAATGTTTACCAGTATATGGCGTAGATCTATATTCAGTTGAACCTTGTTACAATAAAGTAATAAAGTCATTGGGACCATGGAAACTAAAGGGTTATTGCCAATTATATTACAGAAAAGTATATATTAACATATGGCATCAAAACTCATCACAGAACATAAGGTCTTTGTTTTAAAAGCTAGAGAGGCTTGAGTATTGAATCCATATAATAATAATAGACTTTATTTAAATTCGATAACACATTGAGTCAATGACTCGTCTCACATGTGGTCGACATAAAATGACAGAGTTAAGGTATTTTTTGTGAAAAAGGAAAACTAAAATACACATTTATGCATACATTTGTGATCAACTCTTAGTTAGAAAATGCTGAATTTGTTGGAGACACAACACAGAGTAGCTATTTTAACTGTATGTGAATAAATTAAATTAGAACTGTAGCCTACAAGATAAATAAAAGTTTATACTTTATACTTTAACTGACTTAGCCCCGGCCCTCTCCCTAGCAAACTTCTTTCCAGATATCATGGCCTTAAGACTTATGCTTTTTTTAGAAAAGTAGTTTCAAGAAAAAATCTGAAGACAGACCCTCAACATGGCCTATAAAACAAGCTCCATGCAAGATAAATTTTAAATTAATAACCCTACTCTCCCACGTAATGTGTGTACGGTCCCTATCCCCTTCACTGGCCTCATGCACTTGCCTTATGCATACACATACAACATAATTATAAATGTTTTATATGAACAACATATATCGTACATACACCGACATTATATATATCGTACAATCAGCTTCATCATCACGCACGTATATGTATATACGTACCTGTAATTAAACCAAATATGTGACAAAAAAACTCTAGTTAGGCGATGGTAACGGAGACATCACAAGGACTTTGTTTGATAAAATCACCGTTAAAAATTAATGAGGATTTTACAGATAGAATTTTGAATTACAATCAGGTCTTTGAGCTTGTGCATCCGTTATAACTGTATTTGATGAAGTACACGGGGACTACATGATGCTAGAGCATGTAAGTATATGATTTAATTTCTGTAATTCTATAAGCTGTGATACACGTATAAAAAACGATTATATTCATATATGTTTTTTTCACATACTTATAGCATTACCAGCACCAGAGATCATTAAGATTCTAGGAACATGTTCACAAATTTAAGAGCTAAAATCCTATTTATTTCCAGGCATCTATGTGTTTCTAATTGAAAAAAAAACATCACAACATTTGTATTCTGAGGATTGGGAAAAATATTTTAATAAAATACAATTACAGATTTTCGGATCTATACACTTCCTTTTCAACTAATTAAGTTGCTGTATATTTTTTTTTTCAATCCAAAATTTAAGGAAAATTTTAAAAAGGAATAAAAATCATCAGCAATATTCACAATCAAATTTCAGAGAAATGAACACAAAAGTCATCTGACTGGATTTTCCTATTACAAGGAAATATTTTTGTGGCATACCTGCTACAGATACTTAACCTGTTTGATTCCATTTTATTGAGTAAATTTGTTGCAGATTAATTCATTAAAAGGAACATTACCTGGTAGTTATTTCTTGTCTACTTAATTATATTTAAAAGCAGAAATTATGTTAATCATTGACAATACATGTACTCTACTTTCATTAAATGTTCATTAAAATGAAAATAAGTTGGTTCTTGTCTACATAATCTTTTTTTTAAACGTAGGAATTATCTTTATTATTGACTATGGATGTATTAAATTTTCATTAAACGACTCAAAATGACTGGTTTGACAAACGAGTAACTAACTCTTAAATCATTTTTTTTTTTACAGATTATCACTTAATCAGTGGCCTACTTGGATGAACTTAGTCCTTAGTCAACAAAGTTCGTAACAAAACACGTCAAAATCCCCGACTTCTATAGGTTCAGTATGGCGACGGAGTGCTGCTTTGCGATTTTGTGTCGGATGGTTGACTCGTTCATTGAGAGAACTTGGCGTTTCTGCTGTAGTCTTGTCTGTTGTAATTGTGAGTGTCCATGCTGTTCAACCAAACAGTGCCAAGAGATGACATGTCGATTCCATTTCTGTGAACCGGAGCTGGACGAGGATTACGAGCCTGGTAATATACAGGAGGTGAAGGTCACTGCGACCCCTTTAACCTACACCTGTGACGACCTGGATGAGGTGTGTTTGGTATGCTGTAGGTATCTGTCCTGTGTCCCCTGTTGTGCCTTCATGTGCAAAAAATGTTCAAACAGTCGTATCTGTCCAAATTGTCTCCATAGCAACTGTTGCCTGGCAAAAGATCGGGACATTTTGAAGGAGATGGAAGTGTTGGAGAATTCTATACCTGGAGCATATAAAAAAAGCTCCACACCACAGAAAAAGGGCAAGGATTCTCATCTGTATCCCAAAGAATCAACTGGGAAGACCCACCTGGTGTCAACAGATAATAATTCTGTTCATTGTAACGATTCCAAAACCAGCAGTCTGAAATCAAAGGCAGAGAGCGAAGAGGAGGAGATGAATCGTGAGGATGGCCACTACCGATCTTCCGGTAAGGCCAAAAATGAAACTACTATCACAGCAATAATAGAACAGCCCCCTTCCGTGGCGACGACAGAGTCGGTCACTATGGCTCACAACAAGGTACCAACAAACAGCGGAACCGCCACCAAATCCATCCAAAACAAAAAAAGGAAATTAGCCAGAAAAATGGACAGCATTGAATTTGACCAATTGCTTGACTCCGATTCTGAAAACGATCATGATCAAAGTTGTTACCATGGTAACAAGGCTACACCAAATGTCAAGGTCAACTACAGGGATGTTTGTACCAACGGTGTGCAGATCATTGTTACGGACTATGACTATGGGAAGAAGAGAACCGACAGTATATCTTCTGAATCAAGTGTTGATAGTCAGCAGATGGAACGAAATCAGAAAATGGTTGAACAGGAAATGGACAGTTCTTCAGAAAGTGGTGATACACCAATAGAAGACCAGTGCAGTGAAGATATGTATAAACCTGTTGTCATGGAAACTAGAAATATATTAATTACAAACCATCGACAGACTTCTGTGTAATTAAGTCAATATTTCAATGGTACATGCATGTTTTGCACTTTGATCCTTGTTAGCACGACAGCTTCAGATCATGTATTGCAAATTACTTTGTGACAGATCTACTGCTAGCTCAACCAGGTGCTTATTTTTAAGGATCCCTGTTCCATCGCGGGCAAAATACGATAGAATCCACTACATTTTTTGTACATAGTACAGTAAACGCCGTTTAATTTTGTTTTGGATTAAACTGCAGCAAAACTGGGTCAGGATACTTGTATTGACCCGGTATATAGCTCAGTTGCTTTGAGCTGCAGTGTCATTAATATATGATCTGAGGTCCCGGGTTTGTATCCTGCATAGATTTTGGCAGAGGTACATCAAATCTTCAGGTTGACTAGGTGAAAGTGGGTCAGTGTGCATGTGATAGGACTACAAGTGCAAACAGATACATTGATAATACACTTGAAATGTCAATGCATTAATCCATTTATAAAATACAAATATACTGGGGTATCACTCTCAAATACAAATTAGGAATTTCCTTACTGTTTTCGATATACATCAAAAACTTTTTGATTTAACCATGATAAACTTTTATACTGTTATGATTGAGAAAACAAATTGTCATTCTCAGCTAATTTACAGCTGTATGGATGACATTGTCTGATGATGTTGATTCATTTTTTATTTTATCATTTCCGTTCTCTTCACATAAAATCAATTGTAATGTGTTCGTCTTGTTGATAAAATGTATAAAGCATTAAGAAATCACTGATTTTCTACAGTACAATAATGGTTTTGATCTGACACATTTTATAACTGAAGACAACTGATTTTTCTTATCATACTACAGCACCTGTTGTACATCAAAGCATTGTTGATGACTTGAATATATGTCATAGCAAAATTGAAGGCTCAGTACTAGTGTGCACTACCAAGTGGATGAGACAAAAAGACTAGTTTGATCCTTTGATGTACATTAAATGAATCTCGTGGTCGCATCACTTTAAAACTGACTGAAGTTGTTGTTCCTCTGTAATCTTCAAAGACAGGTATCAGCCTAGCGATTGGTCAGTATTGTTTTACCCGAGACCAATCAAATAGCTAGCGTGTGACTTCAATTTCGCTTCAACATATTCCAGGGGTACAGAGAGTGCAAGTGAGAGTAACCCCTGGAGTATCGAGGCTGACATTACAACAGAATACTGTGACATTACATAGATCATATCAACCGTGTCATCTTTAATGTTAATTTGAGTAATAAATCAACCAAAAGTTAAAAACATATATATTTGCTTTTTCATTTGTTAAGGGACTGTCAAATGGACATATTTGGTCCTATGATTAGGAAGAGCAAGGCTAATCCCAACAAAGCACCATTTATCAGTTTTCCACTATTTCAATGGACAAGATATTATAAATTATTTATATCCTATCTGACATACATAAAATACAGATTTATGATGTTGAAAACCTTTAAATGATGTAATGCAGTACATCTTAGGCAAAAATATATATATATATGTTTCAGGTACTGTATACATGTATATAGCCCTTTAAATTGGCGTAGTCAATATTTCGCGGTTTCGTATTCAGGACATATTCGCGGGGGTTAAATTTTGCTGTGTACCCGAATCCCATGTGTCGTGTATTTTGAGTGTTGTTATCATTTAAGGGTTAAACCTCGAAATACAGGTAAACCATTTGAAAACACTGATCCCGAGCGTCGTCATCCGCCAGTGACTTCACCCGAAAGAAAATCAAATGTGTATATACCTTTGTAGGAGTAAACTGTAATCAAGTAATCACCTACTGTGTTAACACATAAACACGTTGTGGCCACTTACATGTAAGTGTTGTTTTTACATGGACTGCCCAGTTGTCCGGTGATAATCTGACTTGAGTTCATTTAAGCTTGCATAACAGCGTTGGGTTATAAGTATTTTCAACATGTTGTGGTAAGGTCTGTAAAAATGGTTAACATTTTTGATAATTTCGCTGATGTTTAGAATTCGTGGGTATTAGTCAAAGCGCGAATATAGCGAAATTAAAACCCCAGCGAAATATAACCGCTATACAGCGACTGACCCTGGTTTTTATCTCCGACTCTAACAATGTTATCTTGCTCAAACAAACTCCAAGTGTTGGGATAGCTTGTCCACCTGATGTAGGAAACTGATGGACAAACAAATAAGGCAACTATATATATACCGTCTCTACTTCATAGACAGGTACATCTAAACCAAATTTAAAACCAATTTTATTATTTAAAAAACGGCCCAACAGTGTCAACTTAAATGTTAATTTGAGTAATAAATCAACCAAAAGTTAAAAAACATATACGGTATATGCTGTGTACCCGAGTTCAGTGATTTTTATAATTTCTTAAATTAGCCTCCTCCCCCCCAAAAAAAAATTAAGATAAAAACTAGAACTGTAAGCCATAGGCTAACCAATACCCACGTCCTATAAAGCTAAAGGTTGACTAAGGCAAAGTATTGCAAAGCAAAGCATAGTCCCACACAATTAATGATTTCTTCATTTACTGAGTGAGCGACATATTTTTATTACTTTTTGTACATATTTGCATACCAAAGTTGGTTAGTCCAGGTGAACTAGCCTAAGATATGCCCCAAACAAACCGTTTCAAATGGTTGGGGTCAAAGGTCAAACCATATGTCACAGTGACCTACTTTTTTTACTTGACCCTACGCCATCCTAAAATGTACCTGCAAACCAAATCTTGTTACTCTAGGTGATATAGTATAGACGATATGTCTGGATGAATGTTTCACGAAAGAGTTCAAAACTCCCATAAAACTGGCCAGATCAAAATTTTAATTGCAGGTCCACAGCTTCAGAGTGTGCGAGTTACATCAGTGAAATTCAGCTGAAAACTGTAGGAGTTGTATTCAGTGTACTGGAATGTATTATATATGTTTGACATAATATTCAATGTTCTGGACAGCACTAACATGTATCTGAAAAGGAGCATAACTCCGAGAAATTTGGTCCAAATTTGACAACATGCAATAGAGAACAATACTTAGTGGGAAAGTAGCATGCCAAGTTTGAGAGACATTCCTTCAGTACTTGATAAGATATAAGATACACTTGACACAATATTCTGGATTAGAAATGAAACAAAAAGGGGCATAACTCTAAAAAATGTTCAGAGTTCTTGAAAAAAATTTCTCATGTCAGTCATTTGGGCTGACATTGATTTAGCTTTTGTCAGCCCGAACAAACTTTTTTTCTGCCCAATTGTTTTTTCAGGACTGGGAAAAGTTCTATTTCTATTCAAAATGTATGTATGGTTATGGAAGAATACAATTAAAGGCATTTGCTGTTGTACATTTCATGTATTTGCTGAATTTTTATTTATTTTTTAGAATCAATTTAATTCATATTTAAATTCATATTTGCCCCAGCATAATGTTCACAACAAATTGAACATGTCATTCCTTTATCGTCGTGATCATACTGAAGCCATTCTCGTCCGTTCTTCCAGGTATTCAAATGCCAATGCCAATGTAACAGAGGTTATTATTTTTTTAAATTCAACTGATAGGATTTGAACCCGGGACCTCTGGCTTACTAGTCTTATGCTCTAGAGAGAAATTCTCCCTTACTGAGTCAGTAGGAAGCGGCTAGTATTTTACCAATAATGACCACCTCAATTTTGAA
>JAUMHH010039412.1:0-10051 GCA_032359455.1 Chlamys rubida
GGTGCTCACTGATACAGTAGCTAGGCCGTGTGGTGCTCACTGACACAGTAGCTTGGCCGTGTGGTGCTCACCGACACAGTAGCTTGGCCTGACACAATAGCTTGGCCGTGTGGTGCTCACTGACACAGTAGCTTGGCCGTGTGGTGCTCACTAATACAGTAGCTTGGCCGTGTGGTGCTCACTGATAAGTAGCTTGGCCGTGTGGTGCTCAGACACAGTAGCTTGGCCATGTGGTGCTCACTGACACAGTAGCTTGGCCATGTGGCGCTCACTGACAGTAGCTTGGCCGTACTGCGCTCACTGACACAATAGATTGGCCGTGTGTCGCTCACTGACTCATGATCAGTAGCTTGGTCGTGTGGCACTCACTGACATAGTAGCTTGGCCGTGTAGCTCCCATTGACATAGTAGTGGCTTGCCGCGATTTGACGTTCGGACGCAGTGGTCAGTTGACGTTCTGTTTCTTAAGCTCGGAACTTTGACGCTGATGATCTGAGTATATGACCTGTTCATTCATCAATCCCACTCAGTTACTTGTTTGTTTGACGCGGACTCCAAACCATGGGCTGTAGTAAATCTGAGTAGGTTGATTGTTTGACACTCTGACTCAGCAGCTTGTTTATTTGACAATCTGACTCGATGGCCTGGTCATTTGCCAATCTCACTTACTAGCTGGTCGTCTGAGGCTATGAATCAGTAGCTTGTTACATGTAATTTGTCGCATTAACTCAGTATATTGTTCATGTGATATTCTGCCCAAAAAGCATGTCGTTTGACGACAAATATCAGAAGCACGTGGTTTGTCGCCAAAACTCAATAGCTGGTCGCGATGCTCGAACTCGGTAGCCGGTCATGATCATTTAACCCTAGAACCAAGTAGCTTGTTTGTTTGGTATTATAACTCCCTAGCCGATCGTCGTTTGAATATTTCGAGAACTCGTGACAAGTATGAATACAACTACAGCAGACGGATTCTTAATTACGCTGTTTCTTCAGTCATCGACATCTTTCCTGTTTTCAAAATGCGTAATGCTGAGCATCTATCGTAAGAAGAATTTGTCCATCAATACAGTCTTTTTGTGCATCTGAAAATGACGTCATCTATCCACGTGCGTTCCCAAATTAGACGGTAGTGTTGTAAAACTGCGGCGAACAGTCGAATATAAA
Source organism: Chlamys rubida (assembly GCA_032359455.1). NCBI lineage: Eukaryota > Metazoa > Mollusca > Bivalvia > Pectinida > Pectinidae > Chlamys > Chlamys rubida. Next base: position 1,168 of record JAUMHH010039412.1, read on the forward strand.
CCTATCGGATCCACATAAAACTAAACCCGTAAAACTTTCATTAATGGTATTAGCGCACGCGTCTTGTATTTGAAGCTTCATGGTATCGATTATGACAGCTAAGCCGCGCTAATAGGATTACCACCTCGCGGGAATTGTAACTTGGCATCTTCTTAATGCTAGAAGTGAATGTATTGTTTCCTAGTGATAGCAATAGGCACATAAGCAGAGGATATAACGGATACATATATACATGTAGCGGTAACTCCAGGGTACATGTATCCGTGAAGTCGATACATGTAGGGATACATGCATGTAGTCATGTTACAAGTAGTGCTAAATATAACATGTACACAGGGTGATACATGAAGCAGAAATGTAATGTTACGCGTAGTGGTTACTAAATGTTACAAGTAGCGATAACGCCAGATTAAATGTACTGGTAACGTCATTCAGCAATTATCGATAACGTCATGAGACACACAGCAGTTACGTCAGGGAGAGATTTCCATCATGAATTTGACGTCACACCAAAAATGGTCCCCGAGACGAAAAGAGCTGTTTTCAGAATGGTAATAGATCTTCCTGCTATTAGTTTTTACAACTTTTTGATTAGCGAACAACGGAAATATCAATATGTATATATATATACATACAATACATAAAACAAAATACCTAAGACTAAAATCTCGCTAGTACTTTCGCCCATCTTGGGGCTCTTCAGGCAATTTGACATTAATTGTGACGTAGCCGTATCATTGGCATGTATATGGTATTACGGTCACTTTATACGTGCACGTGCACAAATGTTTACATTCCTAGGCAGACACACTGTATACTGATGTTGTTATATCGTGCAACTTTGATGTAAACATTCTCCTATACAGCGCCGAGAACGTGGTTGTAAAAAAAAGTTATCGCTGACAAAAATATGCATGGTCCGTAATGGTATAGACCCGAGAAGGTTTCCTCAACCCTGTAGTAATTGGAATTGGTTGGAGTACTCAAATACCAAGTCAACTGCTACGTCGAATTTAACATGTATAGATCGGTCTACAGTGACAACGCTAACATACACTAGCTAGCTATATTTACAGCAAACGAACACGTCGGTATGAAATAGTCAGCGCAAGTAGTTCAATGCTTAAGTGACGTCATAATCCTAACGTTGGTGCTTGTACCTCAAATTTGAAGAACTTCAAAATCCTTGAAAAATATCAATGAACACGTTTAACTACAGTAGTGTGACCGCACAACGCAGCAAAAATGGCGTGTAACGTTGTGCGATCCCACAACTGTACATTGCAATGGGTTCTATTGTGTTTAGACAAATGACTCTTAAACAGGATTGCAGACAAATATTCATCACGCGCTAACGATTAAATACTAACATATATATACCGACTTGATGAAAAACTTTTGATAATTAAATGATAACGACGAAGTGCTCGTGGCTATATGTCAACACTCGATTGATATCGATATGTAATCATGACCATATATAGAGGTCACAGCGTGTCGGACGAAGAGTTTTCGTGTCATTGTGTACATTTTTTACTTCCGCTTTAAGGGTTTTATGAGTATGAATGATTGCAATCAATGTCACTCCAGTGGTCCTAATATTGTTTCTTCACCAGACAATGGCCAGTATACCGTAACAGTGCCATCTAGCTATATAGTGAGATATAGCGCGAGTCTATTTTTGAACTCGTCCTGTGGCGCCAAATGTAAGCGAAACAGCACATATAAATAACTGTCACCTATCTACCGTATTATACATCGAGTACACCCATGTCATATCATTTTTTTTGCGTATTTCCTCAAGTAAAAGCGCCCATTCCGACGTCAGAATTAACAAGATGTGACGTCATGGTAGTGTGATTAAAAAAATGCTTGTTGCCTGTATTTGCATACGTTCCTAGAGTTGTGATAACCGAGATCTATAATTCGTTTCATTTCATACGATGATCCTTTATGTATTGCTGCACGCACGCGCGCGCAGTGACAATTAAATGACTAACGCACACGAACACATCCATCATTTGAAACATTGTATTTCTTCAAATAAAATTGTAATATAGTAAACCACATAAAAAAATTCACAAAATTTAAAATATAAGTACAATGAGATGAAAAACTACAACTTTCCGCTCGGTGTTTTCTGTAAAAATCCAGAATAGCACGAGCAATGAACAGCTTTCGGTGTTTAACCATAAAATATTGATTTTCTTTTGTCTCGGTAGTTAGCGTTTTAGATATCAGAAAGCGAGAAGACAAATCTTCAAACGAATTTCATCGAATCTTTGGAGTAAAACTGAAAGAAATAGTCCATGTACATATAAAATTATGACCAGATGAATTTAATAAGAAAATGTGTTTGAGAAAAAATAAACACATCTTAACAATGAAATATCCCTGATGGTACACAGAGATGAAACTCTAGGAGACAAAAGGAGGGGGCCCCTCAACATCTTCACTACTAGTATGGTGTGGATCTTTGATAATCCATGTAGACACGAGATTCGGAGGAATCAATGAGATTTATTGTGTAAAGAGATTCCGAACTCCCAAATGAGAAAAGTTTCAGCATATATAACATATTGGTATTCATATTACTGTCAATTAAAGCGACCCTTTGTCCATGTGATGGTTACTTGTAAATCAAATTGACTAAATACAGTATCACAGTTGCCATTCCAGGAAATGCTGACTGATGCATATATAATATTCCAAGTACGTACAATACGTAACACACAACGCTCGCTCACACACTCAACTCGGCAAAATGTCAAACGAAACACTTAAATACTAACTACAGCTGGCCTAGACTCCTCAATAGAGCACTGGGGAGGATTGAAGTACAATTATATCTTCCACACGATTTCTCTCTTTTAGAAGTGGATTATTTTCGGAGAGTTACTACCCTGTTTTATCGGTAACCTTTGACCTGTACCATATGCATGTGACTGTGCTGATACCTGCTGCGTTGTTTCTTTATTACGCGCACGGCCATGCCAAACCCTGCAGAAGATCTACGTTGTATAGTGGCTGCTGTTCGTCTTCACCTCTTAACATTTGGTGTAGTGGTGTATACTCCTGATCTTCACTCGCGCTCAGTATGTATTACTATATAGAAAACTTTATAAACCAGCCCTCCAAAAAGATTCAATTACATGTACTACTAGCATCTGTATAATGCAGATGTTTGATCCCGTCAGTGTTCGAAATAGACAGGTTTCACCCGAACCATATAAATCGATATTGTCGAAAATGACAACAGGAACGTTGATTATGTGTTGCCGATTACTTTCACGAAACGACGGCGAGCCACCTTTTGTCCGTGCGAAAGCACTGGGGCTCTGTTCGCTACGTCATATCCGGTGGAAAAGAAGAAACATATGCCCTGTTGATTTTATTTAACCACATCGCATACGTAAACAGTTTATGTCTATATCACAAACACATTGCACTCGTTTGTTCAGCATGTTGGCAGTAGTACGGCACGATCAAAGATATTGTCTTAAATTAAATGTTGGCTGGTTACTCGATTTTGTCTGGGTTTTTTTTTTGCGGGATTCAGCGCGTGCACACTGATTTTTCTTCGTTCGTCTCTTTCTGCCAAATGTTTGACAGCTATGAGCGTCATATTACGAAGTTTAGATAAATTGCAAGGTACTTGGCAGTCATAACAGGGGGTTTCCGTCGGCTTAAAGTAAATCATGGCAAAGCGAATGTAACTTTGACGGACCCGCTAAATGACAAGAATACGATAAGCAACATTATAAAATTGATATCTCCTGTTATAACACTAAACTGAGGACAAGTTTCACAACTACCTAGAAGTAGCCAGTACTCTGCTATGTCACAATCCCCGAGATCCAATCCAACTGGTCAGCGAAAACTAACCAGCGAGTCATGGTCAGTCTATAACTACTGACCAGTACGCTATTCATATGTGTGTAAAGTAATTTGTAAATTAATGATGTTTACTCAATAGTTTAGGCAATATCTATTGTTTTGGTGGTGTGGGGTGTTTGGTAAATGAGCGAGTGTGAGAAAATTGCCTATTCGGTAAAGTAAAGTTTTGGTATTGTGACGTTTAGGTAATGTAACGTGTTGATAATGTGTCGTTAAGGTATTGTGTGGTTTTGGGTAATATGACTTTTATGTTATGGGACGTTTTGGTAATGTAACGTTTTGATATTGTGACTTTTTGGTATATAAATGTGACTTTTAGATAATGTAACGTTTTGGTAATGTATCGTTTTAGCATGGTGACGTTTTGGTAATAAAACGTTTTGGTATTTTGACGTTGTGGTAATATAACGTTTAGGTATTGTGACGTTGTGGTAATATAACGTTTAGGTATTGTGACGTTGTGGAAATATAACGTTTAGGTATTGTGACGTTGTGGAAATATCACGTTTAGGTATTGTGACGTTGTGGAAATATAACGTTTAGGTATTGTGACGTTAGGTAAGTTAAGGTTACGGTAATGTAACGTTTTAACATGGTGACGTTTTAGCATGGTGACGTTTTGGTATGGTTAAGTGTTGGAGATATATATTAAGCTTCAGCACTACCTGGTGTATGCATTTGTCTCGTGTTTGGGTAATGCCTGGATTTTCGTTAAACCTGGTGGTGTTAATTGTGGTGTCACAAATTATGTTGGTCATTTTTATTATGAAGTCTGATGTATGTGTACAGTAGTCCCCCGTTATACCGCTACCCTTTGTCCCGTGCCAATTTTGGCAGTATAACGGGGTTGGCGATACAACGGGGGTGCATTAGGACAACCAAATGTAGGACACATATGCCTAAAATGCACATCTAATCGTATATGTAAAGTGCTTAGACTGTAAGGTCAACGAAGTCAATGTGCTTTTTTTTCATTACGTTATTGTACTGGGGGCGGGGTAGGGTGGTGGTGGTGGGGGGTGAGGGGGGGGGGGGGTTACATCGCTGTTTGTTGTTTTACATTATCAATTTCATTTCAATATAAAGTCTACGTTATTCAATTTCACTATGTATTGATTCGAACATTTAAGCCACCTATGGTCAAAAATGTATACATGCAGACTTGCCCGTTACTCAATCAACTTTACTGTTACATATAGCTATTAGTCAATAAAATTTGTTGAAACGAAATGAAGTTCACTGTGCTTATTTTGAAAATATGTGTGTGACTGTGTTATTGGTGCCAGATGTTTGCAGAATAAAATAATATTGATAATGGTCCCTGATATACTGTTTGGATGTAGTATTTGATGATTTTTTTTAGCAGTAGCATCTTTGATGTTTGGAAAATAGTGTTTGTGTGATTTCTGTTGGCCGCGTCATGATGTTTCACGTGCATGTATATAGGTCGTTGCGACTTTGTGGAGTGTATACATTATGAATGTAATATGAAATACACTGTACATATTTAATCTTGAAGCATTGCAACCAGAACTGCGTGTTTGAACTGAAGGCGACGTCGACATACCCTATATGTTAATACCACACAATTGCGTTACACTGACTGAAACGTCTGAGCGTAAACGGTTATAGGTACGTTGCACCTACAGAAAGCAAGCACAGTACGTATATATATGTTACAATTATATAACGTAGGCCTATAAAGATCGTCTAAAAAAAAAAAATGCTAGCGACAATTCCAGGAAGGACATCCGGGGTATTTCAGTCACACTTGTAACAATTCAAACGTCATTCGCTCTCACTAAATGTATTTCTTACAACATTTTTGGCATAAAGACCCAAATTGGAAAACAATGTAAAGCGGAAATCGATTAAAGTCAAAAACAGTATTTCAAAACTCCTGTAAATGTTTGAGCAGTTATATTATTGTATTATATCTGAATGAGTGCATTAATAATGTTAAGGATAAGCTCTGATTATACAGTGTGCATTATCTGTCTGCGCGTCCGTACTGGACACCCGTGGACAGACAAGAAGCTCTACGTAAAAATCTTAGTAAATGTACCTTTCTCCTCTTCTTGGATTTCTTAGGTTTATCTTCCCAATTCGGAGTAATGTCCTTTATGCTATGGAATACTTGATTATCAGAATCACGTGATCCTGAACGTGCAGAACGTCGTCTGTTTCCGTCACTTTCCGACACTCGTCGGTCGAAATCGACAACGTCGTCCGATTCGTCCGCTGAATCATCTAGTTTTTGATAACGTTTCTGAACCAAACTATGCACAAAGTCTGAAACGTCATCCTTCAAAGAAGATGGCGTTTTAATTCCGTTTTTTCGCGCTTCGTAAAACTCGTGATGTGTTATTGCATCATTGTCCGAAGTGTCACTTCCGTAACCATGCGACGAGTCAATGGAATCATCGTGTATGTTCGTGGAACCATAATCAGCCATGAAAGGCTCACTAAGTCGCGGGTTAAATGGCCGTCTAGAATTCCTATTTCCATTGTTGTCAGAACACTTTAATTCCACCCTGTGATAACTAGTGTCGACAATCACGTGATCTGCTGTTTCATCAGCTCGACGTTTAGAACAAGAACTTGACGTCCATGAAACTTTGTTGTTTTCCTCATCCCTTCGGTCAAGCTTTAGATGACCACTGTCCCTGTTCCGATCATCATGAAGATGACCATTTAGTGGTTTGCTTGCGTCTTCGTCTGTCTCGAATTTCGCATAGCGTCGTTTACGCATGAGACTTGATATGAAGTTCAGATTTATCCCTGACGTTGACTCACGAATCTTCTTCCACATTTTTACGAGTCAACTTATCGGTCACGTCTCATGTTTGTAGTCAGGGTTCAAGATGTGGGTCGACATAAGAGCTTCCGAACATCCTACAATGAACGACAACATTCCCATTTAAAAGTATGCAAAGCTATATCTACATGACAGGTATTGATTCTAAATAAACGACTATATATAGCCTAGTCTACCAGCCTATTATTCATGTTAGATAGATATATAGCCTACAGGTAAGTCTCACCCGATTTAAAGTTTAAAACTGTAATGCGGACAAACCTGCTTCCGATGGCGGTGCACATTGATTGTATGAGCAAAGTCCGGATATGTAAGCATATCACAGGAGCTTGACGTTGCACATACCCCTATATATATTTTAACTGGTTAGTTCTCGATCCACATTCCATAATGTGTGTATTTTTTTGTATATATCAATCAATCATGTTTATTAAAATGACACATCAGAATACATATCATATGTAAAACATAAAATAATTGTTAATGTTTTAAAATAACCACACATACCCATTCACACCTTTCTAGAAGATGGCCATTCTTTAGTAAGAAATATTAGACAATATAAAAGCTAGTATACGCTTAAACTATCCTTTACCCATGGTCATCGATATACAATTACAAAATATAGGGTAAGTATTATCACGGAATTAGATTAGATATCAAATATATAAATACTACGTCAACATCCTGTGCTCGAATTATAAAGACTTGTCCACAGTTTCCGATAGATTCATTTCTTTTAATTTCTGGAACGCCATTGTTATTTATAAATATAAACAGCGACTCTCACTCTCCAATAATAAACGGTACACAGTGGTCTACGGGCTGTGGTATCGATACTATAAATAAAACACTGCACCTGTATACATTTAGTAGCTTACCCTAGAATCGCCTCCTGGACCAGATCAGTACTCTCTCCAATAATTCCCTGGTACAGACGGTTGCAGTACCGTCGAAGTTTAGACCTATGCATGCAATCTTCATGTACAATCTACGTCGTAACGTTTAACAGGTTTCTTCCACCTGCTACTTCCAAGTCCTGTTTTGTTTACATACCGTATACGTACTTACGCCTAAGCGAGGTCGACCAGAAACCATGCCAGATTAACGCTCCTAACCACAGGCGAAGCATGCGGGGACTAGCTGGTATTGTTTACGACTGAGAAATTAAGGTTAGGCTCAAAACAGGGTTCTGTTCTACGCATGTCAGGACAAATCTTTTGTGTTCGGCTGAATGAATTGCCAAGTCGTCACTCTGTAGGATCTGTTAGCTGTTAGTTGTAATGTTACGAGCAGGGACATCCTGCAACGGCTTTGATAAGTAATTAGGTGAATAGAGCGTAATTTAGTCATTTAATGAATTAAGTCTCGCTAATATTACCTAATGCGTACCGCGCAATTAGATTGTTTGTGTATGTATTGTTACTTAGTCCGTGTTTGTACTAATTAACATAACCACGGACTTAATCTAATTCCGTGACATAACATATATTCTCAGCCCAAATCAGAAAACAAAAACCTTAATTAGTTGTTAAAGGACTTTAAAAAATTAATAAGTGGGTGGGCTGAAAGTATACGAAATTGTTTTATAATTGATCTTAAATAATCGAAAAATTAATTGATTAATAACGGTTTCCTGTTTGTTCCATACATTAATTACAGTAGGTTGTATTATCAACAAGTGTACGTGTATGTATTGAACACCTTCACACCTAGCGTATAATTAATAGCAGTTACGCGTTGACATGTCACGTTACAGTCTATAAGCATGGGGGTGGGGGTGGGGTGTTAAAAAACAACCGTCAATATAACAAAACAGCCTGCTGTATCACACTGCATGATAGTAAAGGCGGCTTATCCTCTATGCTAATTAGACGTCATAGCGTATTATCGCTTAAGGTTATAATGTCATCTAAAAGAAAAGCATTCCTAAAAAAAATTGTGTGTCAGAGCGTAATAAAAAATCTTGAATCTTGAACATAAGATTTACCATTCGACCATGACTTGCCTACAAGTAGCCGATATAATATGCTCTTCGACAAACTTTGAATTTATAAATAGTAGCTTGTTTGTATGTATAATAATCTACTCACAATGTATATGTTTTGCTGGTAATCCATTTTGTGCGTACAACCTACTACCTGAGTGTATGAAAGCAAACATTCTTCA
>JAUMHH010039423.1:0-10050 GCA_032359455.1 Chlamys rubida
AAACACTTAGCAACTTCATTCTTTGACAGATATTGGTCAAACTTTATACAAAGGTCAAATATGGGTATACCTCTGACATCCTTGTATTTCAGGGTTCCAAGGTCAAGGCCAAGGTCACTGTTGCTATATATAGAAAATCATTAACTGATTCAATTTAAACACTTATAGCAGCTTCATTCAATATGCTATGGAGATGGTAATAACATACAGAAAAAACATATGAATATTAAAACCAACTTATCAACTTTAAGTGTAGTACCTTGTGCGTGTGCATGTTTCAGGGTATCAAGATCAAAGTGGTTGTAACTTTTTATAGAACACTGAAACTACTTTATGTCTTACAGACATTTTCTAGTTTTGAAAATATCTTTCTGCATAGTTTGAAGGTGAATGACTGAATGGTATCCCTCCGCTTTAATCTTCTAGTTTACGGTCGTCACAGACGAAGGGTCTCGTTGATCATTGAACCTAGAAATAATTTGGAAGATACGGTATTCAGTTGACTTTTTATGATATGAGACATATATAAGGTAGTAGAATATAGATGATAAGCAGTTTATCACACAATTTTTCAGGGTTTGTCGTTCGAACAATTATCTCATCGCTCGCACGTGGAAAATATGTCATATCCACTACCTGCGGAGCCTCTCGATTTTCTCCATGTGTCAGCGTCTATAATTATCATATAACACTTATTTAAGACATGTATGTTATGTTTTATATTAATCATATAACACTGACAAATATTCTATATTTCATATTATTCGGTTTATTGTCAAATAAAATTCTGATAATCCTACACACTAAAAATGAATATTAGAAAATACGACGAAAGTACATGTTAAAAACTTATAATGTCGTTGAAAGAAACCGAACAGAGTCGACATTTTATATAAGAAAAATAGTCCCAGTAAAACCAATGTTTTTTGTGTTTTTTTTTTGTCCTACGGATTTGTTTTATATATTATATAAAATAACTGTATAATTATACATATTGACCGTTATGACCTCTATTGTGTCTGTCGTTGTGCGTCGGCATCGTGCGTCATACGTCCTTAAGTATTCACATATTTTTACTTCACAAATACCACAACATTGTTTTAAATAAAATTTCGCAGGAAGCCTTCCATGACCAAAGATGAACCAGATATGTACATGATAATGATTCCGTCCCTCAGAGGCCTGAAGGGCGATGGCCAAAAACTTACTCTTTTTAGACCAAGATATGCTAAAATCGAATGCTCTTTGTAGCTTGCAATTTCCCGAGATGCTTTATTGCGAATTTCATTAACCTGTAGGAAATGTGATAGCAGTGTGATATTATGAAAATAAAGACTCGATCTCACCCCAAAGGCCTGAAGGGCAAGGCATAAAGAATATCCATTTGCAAACAGTATTTAGCAATTTTCTTCTTCATACACATTTAAGCTTGAATCAAAATTAACATCTTCAAATAAAAAAAAAAAAAAAAAAAATCGGAACTACTTTATCACAACTGTGAAATTCATTATTCCAGTGTCACACATCCCTTCCTTGGGTGAGGATATATTTTAAAATAGGTTTATGGAGGGAAATAAAATATTTCTCATGGCTCAGGACATGTTGTTACTCTTTGTCTGTTTCCTGACAGCTACGAGCTAGATATTGTTGAAATTCTATATAACACATTAGTACGGTATGCATTCATAAATGACCAGAAACGCGTACGTACACAAAGGTGTTAAATACGAAAGTTTAACATTTCTATTACAATCCTTCGAAGTTTCCCCCTTAACAGAAACGCAGTTTCGCAATCGCGCAATCCATGACGTAAGCGATGCGCGGTGTTCTCCCTTGGTATACCGGCAAGACACATTGCTTGCTATTAATCAGCCTCTGTGGTTCAAAGTAATAGCCCCAGGTATCATACCCTTTAAGTAAATCTGATAGCTTTTTTAAGTCGCAATTATCGTACATTTAAAATATATCTACAGCACATTTCAAACGTTTGGCCTTTTGTTCATATGTCAGCAAATGGGGGATCCATCGGGCACAAAGCTTCTTTAATATCAAGCACTTGGTCATCATGTGATGTACACTGCCTTCTGATATGCCAACCGTATCAGCTATCTCAGAAACAGTGTAACGCACCATCGTCCTTAATTATTGCTTTCATAGCAGCAATGTTCTTCTTGTATGCTGTAATAACTGGCCTGTCTGGCCGTGTGTCCTCTCGAATGTCAAATATACCATTCCTGAATTTGTTCATCCGCCTGAAAATAATTATCAATGTGACGATAGAGGTGCCTTACATGCTGTACGACGCTGAATGTATCTATTTTGGCGGTATCTGTAAAGCACGCCGTTCTTTGATATAGGAGCTATTTCAGATTTAGTCTCAACCTTTATTTTAGCAATGAAAAGTAGTCAAGGAATAAGAGGGAAGAAATACCGCTTTACTGGCAAACTAACTTTTCCGGTGATGCGGTATAACCCTGGAATTGCTCACTAGTTCAGCAACGTCGAGCTTGGTAATTGGCTCGGTGCCAGCCTGCTCATTACATGAAACACACACATATAAATGCGCCTTGTATGTATTAGTTTGCTTCTTTACGATACAGAAACATAATTCAAATGTATTGTTTTCAGTCAAGTACGATTTGAACTTATTATATATATTCTTTTCTTAACAGAGAGATTCCGGTATCGGTATTCCTGGTGATGTTTATTCCAGACTTCAGAGTTCTAGCGAATCGCACGAAACGATTCCCCTGATACCAGTAGTTTCTAGAAATGATTCACCAAGTCCTGACCTAGCGTATTGTGGCAGTCTGGAAAAAGACTCCAGTGCGGAGACGTATTCAATGGCAGACCAATATTCTTCCAAAACCACAGATAAACCCAATGACTCTATGACAAAGGAACACCTGTTAAAAACACGACTGATAAAACCAGAGATTACGATCGGCTTTGTGATGAAGGAAAACCTATTTAAACCTAATATGGATGATAGTTACGTGCCCGCGGAACAATGTATGGCCACAGAACAACATTCAACACTCGCTACGTACGACTATGTGACCGCGGAACAACATTTAACATCAAACACAGCGGACAATGTGACCACGGAACAACAGTTAACACAAAAAAAAGACGGCTATGTGACCGAGACAGAAGTATCTAAACCTGAAAACAGGAACAACGGTGTGATGTCAGGACAACAGTTAACATCTGCCAATGAGACCGCGGAACAACGGTTAACACATATAATGGGCGGCTATGTGACTGAGGCACAACTAGCCGGAGAACAAGAACGGTTATGTCACCGAGACGCATCTGTAAAATAGAACATATGGTTGTAATGTGTGGTAAAAAAACCACAGAAAAGGGGAGACAACTGTATGATTCTGGATGAAGTGGAATGTGTGGATCATACGATAATTCCTACAGAACTTCGAGTGATGAGTTTTACCCAATAAAAACAATCGAGATAACATAGAATAATTACAAATTGTATATAAGCCATAGTTGAATCTGTTGAAGCAATAACGTGTGCAAAATGTATTTTTAAATAGTGTCCAATATTTCAGCTGAACTGGCCTAAAAGGCATTGCTGAGCCGTGGAAAATATTCTTTAAAATAAATGTACTTCTCCAGACCCTGATGTTTATATGTCTATAGACAATAGATGAAACACGTTTATACTAAATCCTCTATTTGGTCAATTAGAAAGATGATTTCCTAACATAATTCAGTAAAAAATAAACCCAATTGGTTAAGGGGTGTGGCGAAGAAATTTGAGGAATGGAACACTTTCAAATTTTATCAACGTTACTTCCAATAATGCCACAACCTAATGTTTTAACATTTAAGACTATCTGGGCTTAAACATACTTCAGTTACTTATGAACTGGTCACATATGACACAATGAGGTATAACTGGTACTTGACAATTTTAATCAGAAACATGCTCAATTCTTAAAGGTTGAAGACATATGGTGTTATGATGTTGATTACTAGTGACTAACGTAACACTTTCTCTGTGGCAATGATTTCTGAATTGCTTCCAATTATGAGGCAAGAAAATGCCTGTAAGACTTTACCCTGTGGTTGACCTATAAAAAAAACCAATGACCTTGACATTGGGACCCTGAATCGGGTTGGGACGGGTAAGGGGAATACCAGATGCCCCTACTCCATAAAATATCTGGGATACAAAAACCAACATACACATACACATCATGTATACCACAAAATAAATCATTTACGGTGCAGCTTTTCAGTGTTTATATATATATTTATCAACTGATTTTGTTAATATTACATGTTAAAGAGGGCATTAACTTTATAATCCGTAATATCGCATAAATCGCGCATATTTCCAAAATAGTTTCAAATAACAATAATTCTGACATCAGTAGAACTGATGAAAAAGTTACAATTTTGCGTTTGAAACAACTGTTGTTGATCATATTTGACTATGGATCCAGTTATATAAGATTTTTATCAAAATCTGCCGAGCTCTTCTTAAACATTTATGGAAAGTTACTATCCAAATCCGCGGATCCCATCTTAAACTATTTACATTTTTTAAATTTTCTCACTTATTGTTTCCATGGGAAGCGATTTGCTCTATTTGCATCACGTTATAATATGATAGACTTTGTTTCAGATCAGTAAGCGGTTTGAATGACATGGTTACCGCCAGTATTAAATTAACTGATATCAATATGAGTTAAAAAAGGGGGTTATTTACAGTGATTAGTTTTTTTGGGGTTGTTTTGTGCAGGGTGTAGATAAAAGGTAAACGCTGGCGTATGTTTTAGCGTGTGATGAGGGCTTCAAGTGCTGCATAGGGTATGTGTGCCTTGAAGTCCTTGAGTGTTGTGCATTGTACTGCTGCTTTGGGAAGGAGATTCCATTGTGTTATTGTGTGTGGTAAGAATGAATATGTGTAGGTGTCCTTTGTAGCAGATATGTGTTTGTATGCGTAAGGGTGTGCATGTCTGGTATGAGGGTCTACCGGTGCGAGTATAGATGTTGGGTTTATTGCTACGATTGGTGTACAATTTTGTAAAAAAAGATTATTTTTGAGTGAAAGCGCCGTGTTTGTAGTGTTGGCCATTGTAGTTTGTGGATCATGTCTGTTACTGAGCTGGTGTTGTGATATCTGTTGTTTACGTAGCGTGCTGCTCTTCGTTGTGTTTTTTATATTTGTTTAATTTGGTTTGTGTTGTGTGGATCCCAAAAGGAAGCGCAGTATTCAAGTTTTGGTCTGTCTTGCTTTGTATGCGTGTTGTTTTATATGTGGCGAGTTTATTTTTAAGTTACGTTTTAGAAAACCTAGGGACCTATTGGCATTGGCTGTAACGTTGTTAAAGTGTTTGTCCCATCGTAGGTTATTTTGTAATGTTAAGCCTAAGTATTTGCTGGATTCTACTTGGTATAATGTGTGGTTGTGGAGTTTGTAGCCATGGTGCATTTTGCTGCGTTTAAGCGTAATGCTGAGTATGTTGCATTTGTCACGGTGAAATTTCGTTAGCCAGTCTGTCTCCCATTGTCCTGCTGCGTCAATGTCATGTTGTAGTTTTAGTGTGTCTTCTTTGTTGTTTATCGTCTTGTATATGATGCTGTCGTCTGCAACGAGTCTTAGTGCACTGTATTGCATGTTTTTTTTTGGCAAAGTCCATTATGATAATGTCTGTCTGTTTGTTGATGTTGTTGTTTGATGCGAGATCGTGTATGAATGTGGTGAGCTGTGTTTCACAGGATCTGGAGGATCTAAAGCCGTGTTGTAGGTCATATAATATGTTGTTGTTCTCCAGATGTGTCATTGTGGCGCTTGTTATGATGTGTTCCATGAGTTTACATGTGATGCAGGTTAGTGATATTGGTCTGTAATTTGCTAGGTTGTACTTGTCTCCTTGTTTGTATATAAGTACCAATATGAGATCACAATAATGATAAAGTGATGCAGATCGGGTATTGCAAGGTTATCCCTCGTGCTATATGTGATATTACATTGTATAAGTGTTATTATTTACCCGTTTTACAATGTTTGTTGTAACGTTACCTGTTATACGAATGAAACGTTTAATGAACTTTGTACTGGATTCTGGTGTGTCCTGTACCTTGTTTACATACGACATTAAGATGTGTCCTCTACCCTGTTTACATACGACATTAAGATGTGTCCTCTACCCTGTTTACATGTGACTGATGTCTCCTTATCGTCCAAATTGTATATTGATAACATTTAATAATAAAAATACTGAAAAATATTGAAATTATGAACTGTTGAATTTGTACAATTGAGTAGTTCATTCAGCCATAAAATGGTATATTAAAAAGGATAGTTGTATGGACTAGTCATAGGTTTCCGCGCAGCCATTTTATCAGGCTATATCTCGTTACTATGTGACTTGCTGGACACTACACGAGGATATTTTAGACGTTTGGTCATCGTCTGTAAACTGACACAATTTTTTTTATCTTGCTCAAAATGAGCCGATACCTGAAAAAAAGTGATATGTTTCATTCATGAACCGGTCTTTTTTGTAGTCTGACAAACGTACGAAAATGTCGTATGCAAATAAGTGCACATCTCAACGCCAATTCTGTTCCACTTCCGAAGAACGAAGGAAACATTCTTATATCGATAAACACTGTTTGCAATGAAACGTAAACCTCGTAATGCAATGAACTTTCAATTTTACACAGAATAAAATGAGAAATAACTTACCATCAACCAAAACCGATATAAGACTGCACAAAATAATGATAACAAATTCTATAATTATATGAATTCGTTCAAGTTGACATATTGAACAAGAGGCCCAGAGGGCCTGTATCTCTCACCTGAATATTTA
Organism: Chlamys rubida; assembly: GCA_032359455.1. NCBI lineage: Eukaryota > Metazoa > Mollusca > Bivalvia > Pectinida > Pectinidae > Chlamys > Chlamys rubida. Next base: position 6,849 of record JAUMHH010039423.1, read on the forward strand.
AGCAGTCATAGCAAAATATTCTCATTAAATGTTATCCTGTACTACAAATATTTCACTCGCAAACTTTGCTGGCTCCATCTGTTGAAACTACCAGCCAAATATTATTATATGAGTCTATGTTGTTTGGTTTTTCTTCAGAAGTTGTTTGAAGTGTTTGACATATTTGACCCATGTGACCTTAGGAAATCTAGGTTATTTTCATTTTCAAACTTTGTCAGGCACCATCCCAGGAAGCTACCAGCCAAATATTATAAATCTATGCTCTAAATTTATTCAGAGGGGTTATTTATCGGTTTGACATATTTGACCTCTGTGACCTTTCAAGTAGGTTAAAGTCATTTTCTTTTTTAAACGTTGTCGGGCTCTATCCCCGTAAGCAACCAGCCAAATATGAAGAATCTATACCTTACAGTTCTTCTTCAGAAGACGTTTGAAGTGTTTGACACATTTGATCCCTGAGACTTTGAAAGTAGGTCAAAGTCATTTTTATTCTCAAACTTTGTTAGGCTCTATCCAAGGAAGCCACCAGTCAAATATGAAGATTCTATACCTTACAGTTCTTCAGAAGAAGTCGTTTGAAGCGTTTCACAAATTTGACTGATGTGACCTTGAAAGTAGGCCAAGGTCATTTTCATTCTCAAACTTTGTCTGGCTCTATCCAAGGAAGCCACCAGCCAAACATGAAGATTTTATACCTTACAGTTCGTCAGAAGAAGTCGTTTGAAGTGTTTGACATATTTGACTCATGTGACCTTGAAAGTACATCAAGGTCATTTTCATTCTCAAACTTTGTCTGGCTCTAATCCAGGAAGCAACCAGCCAAATATGAAGATTCTATACCTTTCAGTTCTTCAGAAGAAGTCGTTTGAAGTGTTTTATACATTTAAACCCCGATACCTTGAAAGTAGGTCAAGGTCATTTTCATTCTCAAACTTTGCCTGGCTCTTTTCAAGGAAGCCACCAGCCAAATTTGAAGATTCAATACCTTTTAGTTCTTCAGTAGAAGTCGGTAGAAGTATTTGACACAATTGACCCCTGAGACCTTAAAAATAGGTCAAGGTAATTTTCATTCTCAAACTTTGCCTGGCTCTATTCAAGGTAGCCACCAGCCAAATTTGAAGATTCAATACCTTTCAGTTTTTCAGTAGAAGTCGTTTGAAGTGTTTGACACATTTGACCCCTGTGACCTTGAAAGTAGGTCAAGGTCATTTTCATTCTCAATCTTTGTCAGGCTCCTACCAACGAAGCTTTCAGCCAAATATCATGACTCTAGGAGTGTCTGTTCTTCAGAAGAAGTTGTTTAAAGGAAAAGTTGACGGACGACGACGGACGACAGACGGACGCCGGACGGACGACGGACGCCGCACCATGACATAAGCTCACTTGCCCTCCGTGCAGGTGAGCTTAAAATCAATATGAAAATGTGAAATTTTAAAAAATCAGTTTTGATAATTAATTTGACGATCAAAGAATTTTTTTCATACCAAACGAAGCTTTTGTTCGTGCGGTCTACTAGGGAGAATTTACTTTTAGTGTATTCGAGCTATCTTCCGTTAAACACTTAATGAAAAAAAAATACGAAAACATATGACGGCTACTTCCGACGGTAGAAATTCGTTAACAATGAATGGTGAAAACATATTGTTTTTGTTATGTTTCTTCTTATTATTATTATTCTTCTACCATGATTTTGTTAACATCTAATCTTTTGATTGGTAGCAGATGTGTTAATAGTCTTTCAAGTAGCATGCGGCTTTTTCAAGTTGGTCAAAATTCCAACATAGCCGCCATTACGTCATAGGCCAAAATCTTAAAATAGTCATAACTTAAAAACCCTTGATTATACAGCATTCATGCAAATATATTATTTGTAGATAATCGTAGGGGCTAACTTTTTCTCACTGCATGTTAATACAAAAAAGGTCAATTACTTTGATGTCTTCAGTTTATCTGTAACATGTACCGTTAACGCCATTTTGAATATTTCCTTTGATCTTTTTAAAATGACGGAAATATGTAAAAACCTATTTTTTTCCAATGTTTATGATGGTAATTTCATTTGACCAAGGTATAAAGGTTTCCCCAGATGTTCCACCTAATTTTGTAAAATGTTTGACTTCTTTAAAATAAACAAAATGGCCGCCATAACGTCATACTTGTTTTTACCTTAAATGCAATCCCTCAATAATGACTGAAGATTTTAAGTTTAACTTTGGATATGTTTTGTAGACTAACAAACAAAATGTTTTTCTCAGGAAACATTTTTGTGTCAAAGTTCAACTTTCGGTTTTCGGTAGGGGTCAAAGTTCAAATGTACTATATTTGGTAACAAACTTTAAAAATCTTCTTCTTTAGTTCCACAAGGTCTAGAGTCTTGATATTTGAGATTTAATATGCTGAGATGTTTGGGTATCAGGTTTAAAAAAATGGTTGACCTTAATCAACTATCAAGGTCACAAAGGTCAAATGTTTAAAAAAAAAAATATTCTTTAATCAAGAATATTTCGAAAAATTACCTATATATTGACTCGATATTCAGGTATGATGTGGACAACACAAATGCGCATGTGTTCCGGACGACACCCAAACATCAACAATGGCTGCGAACGGGAGATTCTACCTCTCAACAGCTGAAGAACTTGAAGGGCTATAATTGTTGTTCAAATTGATATAAAATCAAAACACTGACAGCGATAGGTATTTGTAGTATATATATATGCTACCGGAGCTAATGAAATAAGGGCGAACAGGTCAGACCACAGATGGAATTTCGGAATAATAAAACACTTATTACCCTGGTGTAATGGAGACCTGAAGAGTTGTTCCCCCTCGACAAACATGTTTCCCTTGGGCTTCGCCCTCGGGAAACATGATTTATCTCGGGAAACAACTCTTCAGGTCTCCCTCACATCAGGTCAATAAGTGTATAGAGTCTTGATATTTGATACATAACATGGTCAGGTAATTGGCTATCAAGTTTGCAAAAATGATTGACCTTGATTGACATTCAAGGTCACAGAGGTCATATATGTAAAAATATTGATTTACCTTACCTTGATCCGGATGGCCGGAAATGAGCTTAAAGCTCGTATTGGCCCAATTCAAATCTTGTACCTCAATTCTTTAATGTTTTCGCTGCGCTAGCGGTAGATGGTTATGTTTTAAAAAGTCTCACTGAAGAGTCACATCTCTTAATTCACAC
>JAUMHH010039434.1:0-10050 GCA_032359455.1 Chlamys rubida
GCTGACATTCTTATTTCTTATGGTTTCATCCACGTATAAACCGCACCGTTGTATAAACCGCGGGGGCCAAAAAACGGGAAAAACCCGGAAAAAAGGTGCGGTTTATACGCCGGAAAATACGGTAGAAATCATAACTGGGTTACCAGGAAGTGACAGACCTACCCTGGAATCAAACCTTGAGTCAGGTAAGAGGAACAACAACTTTCCGTACTGGAAACCTACTATAAATAACTATAAGTATGTCACCAAAAACCACTGTCAGCACATTTGGACAACATGATTTTTTAGTGGTGTCCAGATCAGATAGACAGGTTGACAATCATTTATATAATAGAGCTGACAGCAGAGGAAATATAAACATTCCTATAGTCAGGATAAAATCTGTGTATCTGTGTGTATAATGTCTAAGTACCCATTCTCACCGTGATTTTACAAATTTATTTTTTACTTTTTACCAAGCTGTAGCCTCTCCATTGCTAGTGTGTGGACATACCTCGTTATGGACCAGCTGAGTGAAAGACTGGACCTGCTCACTGATCTCCTTTCTAAATTCAACTGAAACAAAACATAAATAAAACTTTTATGATTCATGTGCTTAGAATTGGGTTTTTAGCCAATATTCAACATACAGTGACACTATGAAAGTAGTTCAATTCAGAAGCTGCTGCCACATTTTCTAATATTACATGGGTTTAGTAACATTACTTAACAACAACAAATTATATCTATTTACATTCACATATGTCATAGATAACAATTGATGGTGTTATGGGTTGAAATTTCAATTCTGTTCACCAAGTTATTTTGTTGCCATTTAACTTTCATCTTTTTTTAAGTAATGAGGGCAAATTTATCCACACAGTGAACATTAAAACACAACATCTACATGTATATACTATATAGTGTCATTACCGGCACATGTGAAGGGCAAAATAAATGCTGTATGATTTATGGATTTTAACAGTTCAGGGCAAATGTTTGACTATAAAGCGAAAGTTCGTAGGTATAGTCATCAAAAAACAAAATGTATTAAATCGATAAAAGTTGTACTGATGCTTTGAAATTATTCATGATATAAATATAAACTTTATTTATTTTACAACAATTATGAAACAAATTATTTCAACTTATATTAATCACTCTTGTTGGCCCGGATGTTAGCGCGTGGGGATCTCATTGTGGGAGGAAACCGGATTACCCAGAGAAAACCAATGTGGTTGGGTAGGTGACCATTTCGCGTACTATCAGGGAATTAAACCTGGGGCTGCCGTGGTGAAAGGCAAGTGCACTATCCACTGCACCACCTGACCACCCAATTATTAATATGCATGGATGCAGTCCTTTCATGAAGAAATAAAAAATAAACAATATTGTACATGATTTTTACATACCGAAGTGAGCTGTCTGGTTGAGCTCAAGCCATTTCTCCAATGCTTCCCCAAAGTAGGTGGAGTGTTCCTGTAAAAATAGATCGATTTATCATCATAAAACACAGACTGATCAATTAAAATACTACGGGAACATGCTTTATACATGCCAATTGCTAATTATTGAATTCATTGTTCAACTAGATTAAGGAAAAACAATTAGAAGTACGTGTAAAATCTTATCAGCATTCCCAAGAGGAATGTTCCCTCTTTTCAGGAAAATTTTAAAACTTACAAATTATATCCATGTCAACAAGAAAAGCATATTAAGTTATATTTGAAAGGTATATTTTCTTTCCTTTCTTCATCAAACGCTTATAACAAACAAGCAAGCTAGCTAGCTTTATGGTTGACTTGGCATATTATAGTTGACAAAAATTGTCCTTTACTACAAAAATAATATTGTAAATTTTCTCTGATTTGGAGCAATACCTTATATCTCCTGATGATCAGACTTACATGACAAACGGTATGTGCTGTTATAATTACTTAAGTTATATATGTAGCACTGTGTACATAACAAGGTATGTTACATTGTGAACTTACCCCCGGTGTATCATCATGATGTCTTATCTTATGGATTACATCAATATTGATATCAGAAATCCGTTCAGAAAATGTTTGGAACTGAAAAGAATAAAAGAATTCATTGATATTAAATTTATCAGAGGAAGGAGGGTGAGGTGTCTGTGTATCAGTTTGAAAGATTGCTTTGGAATATTTTCAGATAATAAATTAATAGCAAGGATGGGTCATGTATACTTCTAGCTGCGATTTCGTAGCTTTCTGACGACGAGACTTTTTTTTTATATATTGGGTACGCAGTGAGGCAGGGTATGATATATTCGTTCTAGTATACTTCATGTGCTATGTAAATAATTTTAAAGAAAAACCATCAATCAAAAAGAAATAAAACATGGACAGTATTGTGAAGATAAATACAGATGGAACAATGTGTTATACAAAATTATATAAAGATACAAAATTATAAAAAGGGTTAAATTTAAATGTATTCCCATGCTATAGGAATAGTTTATACGTGGCTATATTCACGGTCTTTTTAAAAATTAATCTAATCTAATCACATTTGGAAAAATAAATAAGGTGGCCAGGAAATTGTTCAGGTAATATTAATCAATGTCTATCAAATATCGGTGTTTACCGTTACTGTAAATGTAATATATTAAAACCGACGCACACAGCTGAGTGCGAGCTGTTTTGTTAGTACGTGTATGTATCATAAGGAGAAAAGACCCTTGTTTAAATCACAAAAGGGTCCTAAAATATCCACACAGGGTCGAAAATACGATAACATGCTGCTTATGTGGTGTCACATAACTACAATGTATTAAACTATGTACTTATTTGATTAAACACACATTTTCAAATCTTAAACCTGACATGAAAACACATATCTCAAAATGTATGTGAGATTGTAATTAGATAATTTTCTTTTAGTAAACACATACACGTGACAGGTTCTACTGGAGATTTCTGAAATCATAGGAGCCAAGATAAACCAACCAATATTTACAAATATCGTAAAAATGCAACTTACTCTGAACGTATTCTCAGATCTATGGTACGACGATTTCCCCATTTTGCGTTGATTATTTGTCAAACTCTGCAAAACTCAATCAATCGCATGTGGTACCATGGGCGCAGCCATCTTTGAATGAATCAAACATCTACATGACCCAGATGTCAAGCATTATATTGACGTCGAATAATCGTGTGTGGGTGCTGAAGTAAGGAGCTGTCAGATGTGAAGAGAAAGTAAGCAACAGCTTGAACATCATGTCTTATTCAAATGGTAAGACTCGTCCCGTCTTTTGTCACTTACTCAAATGACAGAACAAACCGTTTTTGAAGTTCATCACATTGCTAAGGAACTCATGACCACCAACAAAAAAATGACCATTAGCATCATCATCTGCCCTGCCTTACATCTAGATCTTACAAGATACAATAATATGTATTTAACGTCACATATCATAGACATACATATGGAGCTATTTCTGCGACAAATCTTATGTCATATTTATGCAAAAGCACGTTAGTGTTTTAGGTATCAATAATTATAAAATTGTATATTTAGTTAATTATTGATTAAAGCCATTTTGGTCTCTGTGGAGTATAACATATCGATAGATAGATAGATTGTAAATGGTGAAAATTAAATTTTGTGATGCATGCGTTGTATTGTGAATCAATTACGGATTCAGTGATTGGATAAAGCACACTAAGGCTGCTTTCATGGTTTTGCCAATCTGACACTTTCCATGAGTTGTGACCGTATATGCATACATCTGAATCATGATGAAATAAAAGTCAATTGACTGATTACATGTTTGAAATGCAAACCCTAGTGCAGGCTAATTATCTACCAGAGTGGCAGACTTTAATTGTACGCTTTTCTCTTTCCTCATATAAATGGTGTCAGTGGCCCTCCCTGTGGTGACAGGGAGTTAAAACCTGGGTTGTGGTGTTCAAGGGTGAACACATTTAAATGATGTGGCAGACTTTAGTTGTACATAGGATTACGGCCGCAAGGCTAGCTTCGAGCTAGAGGGAAGTTCCCTTTAGCTCAGTGGTAGAGCGTCTGACTAGGAACCTAGGGATCATGGGTTCAATTCCCGGTAAAAGCATACTATTCTCTTTCCTGTTACACCAGCAGCACATTGACACCTTTGCACATGCATAACTATGTGATGAGTGTTTGTCTGTTCCATATATTAAGTGTTTTGATGAATTGTATGTTTTTTATGGATGTCCAGCTAAAAAAAAAAAAGTTTCAAATATATATACATGTCACCCTGGTAAAATACTAGCAGCTTCCTCCTGACTTGGCTAGGGAGAATTTCTCTTTAGCTCATTATGAGGCATTGAAAAAATAATGACCTCTACATCTATTACATACACTTGCGTGCAGCAATTGTATAGATTTGAAAGGGGTAGTATTTATGTAATAACATCAAGATTTAACATCACTTCGATGTGCAAATATGAAACAGAATACATGTACTCAAGTTGTGTATTTAATGTTATAAAAATGTCAGATATTGTGCAGGTAATGAATAGCATTGAGACTTTCTCAATGTAGCATTTTTCATGGGAGTTATTTCCCTTGAGGTGAGTTGAACTTTCTAGTATATCAGTAACATACCGTACAGGGTACACAGTGTCTTAATTGACATGGGTGGTTGGGTGGCGCAGGGGGTAACACACTTGCCTTTCACAAAGGCGATTGTGGTTTGATTCTTTGATTGGACACGAAAAGGTAGTGGGTCACCTGCCCAATCACACAACCCGCAGTGGTTAATTTAAGTTGAAATAAACACATAATTGTGGTAAAATAAAATAAAGTTGATATAATTGTCATGTACCCATGCACCATCTGTACATTGCACAAAGCGTTAGAGGGAATTTATTTCTTGCTCAGTGGTAGAGCTCCTACAAGGAAGGTGTGATTTCTTTACATTATGTCTTTTTATAACAGACTGGTGCCATTAACCAGCCTTTGTTTCAATACCTTTATCTTTTTATAACAGACTGGTGCCATTAACCAGCCTTTGTTTCAATACCTTTACCTTTTTATAACAGACTGGTGCCATTAACCAGCCTTTGTTTCAATACCTTTATGTGTTTGGTAAGGTAATATCTGAGCCTGGATCGTAACAGTGTTGTCACGGGGACAAAGGCTTGTCATGTGTAATGGAGTCGCCTTAACTTGCTTCAGCCAGAGGGAAGTTCTCTTTAGCTCAGAGCATCAGACTAGAAAGTCTGAGGTCACTGGTTTGATCCCCAGCAGTAGCACGTATCACAGTTTGCGTTACATCCTACCACAATAATGTTAACATTAAGTCCTCCGAACCAAAACCCACAAAACAATGTAATTGTAACGTTACCTGTATATCCCTGAACTGCTTGGATCTCAGTACAAGTTTCTTCATAAGTTTGTGCACAGATGCTGAGTGTTCAAATCTAATATGGCTTCCCTAATACAGCCAATCCTTGTGTTTCTGTTTGCAGGGGCACTTAATAACATGACAATGAGCTGGTGTATTGTCTTGTGAACGGAAACATATAATTTTTTGTATGAAGAAGTGACAAATTAGTAACTTGTATGACTCAAATTATAAATATATCTGTGGCAGATTTTAAGTGTACAAAGGATTACTGTCGCCTTCTAGCTTCGTGCTAGAGGAACTTTCCCTTTAGCTCAGTGGTAAAGCATTTGACTAGGAAGTCTAGGATTGCAGGTTCCATCCCTGGTGGAAAGCACACTACTCTCTTTCCTGTTACATATCACTGAACTACAGATAGTTATAGTTATTTTAATAATAGGTAAGTGAAATATTGTATATATTGTCAAATCCCTTGTTTAAAGACCAGCTTTTGAATAAGTACATGTATTGAGTAGGTCTGGTAAAAGGTTGTACAAACCTGTCTTGTTGTTTGGGATTGAAGTCTTAAAAATACTAGGAAGAATGCAGCAGGTCTGGCCTGTGTCCTTCTTTGATAACCAGATAGTGCATTTTGTCAGATTCTGTTTCAATTTCAGAAGTTTCAAATCAAATCCTGGTCAGGCCTATTGCATTTGTGTCCGAGACCAAATCTTGTTGCGATTCATAAGGCGATACCCAAACCTGGGTTGTAAATAGTGAAGAGTATAAAAAGATTGGAAAAAGAGATCGGTTGTAGGTGACGTCCACCCAGATGTGACTAAGTCACTCAGTTAGTTAGACCACTACAAATAAAATGTATCTTTTGTACTACAGATGATGGCCTAAGTAAGACCTGAATGGCACGGGGGTACATCGTCTGAGTCACAGATGGAAAGTATTCCTGTTGTGGACCTGACGTCACTAAGATCCAGCCTCTCCGCTCTCACACTACAAAGTGATGTCCACTCCTGCAGAACAGTGCTAGCCAAGGTCAGTATCTGTCACAGAGATATCTTGTTAACTTGGTGCACAGTTAATACTTTTACCCCTATGTAACTTTAGTAAACTCTACCTTGCATTGATCTGGTTGAGTCCATTATGGTCTACAGTGGTGAAAGGGTTAAATGAAAATTTCCAATCATGTTTGAAATTAGACATTCTTTATATCATGTTATTCTGTTGTGTTATAAGGCCAAATTAAAAAAGAATCTTGTGTTTACACTAACCCTACCTACGGTGTACCATAGATTTTTGTGCCTAATCTTAAAGTTTTTATTGTCATCTAACGATATGTACTGTTAGAACTCCTGCTCTTTATAAGCAGAGTAAAAATGCCTACCTGCCTTATTTTTCCTGAGGATGACAGCTGAAACTCAAGAATTGATAAATCTAAGTGTGATTGTATTTTCTTAATTCATTAAATCCATCCCTTTAAACAAAATGGAATGTGATAGCTTGCTTATACCTTGTGATATTAATTTTCATCATTTCATCAAACAAATGTATAAGGTTAAACAAAGATAAAAGATTTCTTGCCTTCCAAAGAAAATAAATCAAATATCAGAGTGTAGCAAATTGCAGTGACAAAACACTTTGATCTGAAAAGAGTTTATTTTTCTTGTTCCCATTTTATTCATCCATCAAATTATATTCATGAAAATTTGGTCAAAGAACATTTTAATGCTGTGAAAATTTAACCCCGTGAAACTTTCACAGTGTGGTTTACATTCCTTCACCAAATTTCGTAGGTGTTTTTGTTTGACGTTAGAATTTGTGAATCATATTCAGAGAATGAAAACTGTAAAATTTAAATCCCACAAAAAAATACTGGACAATACTATAGTCATGAAGAATATAATTGTTTGTAACAAATACCTAGAATAAAAGCGAAGCCTAACAAACTGAAAAACATAGCAGCGTAATTACTAATCAACCATTAATGTTGGCATCTTTCAGGTTCTTGCTGCAAAAACAAATGGCATGGATTTGACGGACATGGTTCCAAAGATCTTGAAGCTTTTAGCTCATCCAGACCTCATAGCAAAAAAGGTCGTGTATTCTATTTTAACAGAATACGCACATAAACAGCCTGACATTGCGTTACTGGCAATCAACACGCTAACACAGGAATGCTCGAACGGCAATCCAATGGTCCGCGGCCTGGCTTTAAAAACGGTTTGTTCACTCAATCATGAAAACTTTTTCGAGTTTGGTCAAAGTGCCGTCGATTCCGCCTTTAAGGACAGTAGTGCTTTTGTGAGGCGGGTCGCAGTGAACTGCTGCGGAAAGCTTCATCACAGATCCCCGAACGTCTGCCAGGAAAGTGGACTGACAGATAAACTCTACCAGATCATACGAGACCCGGACCCCATTGTCGCTGTCAATGCCGTCATGACCTTAGAGGAAATTTTGAGCGATGAAGGAGGACTTGTGGTGAATAAAAACATCTCCCATTATCTGCTGAACAAGCTGGAGAGTCTGACTCCGTGGGGACAGATATACATAATGAACGTCTTAGTCAGATACACGCCCAAGTCAGATGACGAAACTTTTGATATTCTGAATGTGTTGGATAAATATTTAACCCACAACAGTTGTAGTGTGTCTCTAGCGTGTTTGAAATTATTTAGTCACCTTACCAAAAATCTCCCTCATTTAAGAGAAGAAGTATTAAAGAGAAGTCTTACTGGAATCTGTTCCGTTTTAACATCAGGGAATCACGAACTTGTATATTGTGTCATTGAAGTTTTGGAAGAGTTTTTGAAGGAGGCTGGTGGTGTCATATCATGTCAATATAAAAATATCTTCTGTAAGTACACAGAGCCTGCCTATCTGAAACAGAAGAAAATCGACATGTTACCGTCGCTTGTTACGGAAGATAACGGAAGTGAGATTTTAGACGAACTCTGCCTGTATACCACCGATTCCTCCAAGTCGGTATCACTTAGTGCTATCACTGCCATGGGAACAGTGATCATGGTTCAACCCTCCGCCATCAAATACTGCTTCACCAAATTCAAGCATCTGATTGAGACAGATGTGGCGTACATTCTATCCAACACACTCCAAGTCTTGCAGCGTATAGACATGCGCCACATGGAGGAATTCACTGATCTTGTCAACCTGATCACCACCAAAATTGACCTGCTCCAAGACGACGCTGGTAGATGTGCCTTCCTGGCAATACTTGGCCGGTACGGAGACAAAATTACGGATAGTCCGTATGTCCTGGAAGATTTCCTGGAAATGTTTGAAGAAGACAACATTATGAGTCCCCTTGTACAGCTCCACGTGTTGACTACTGCTGTACAGATGTTTTACCATCACCCCGGAGTTTGTCAGGGAATGCTCGGCGAGGTCCTGGAGACGTGTGCTGCCTCCTCAGACAAAACTGTACATGACCAGGCCGTATTATACTATACACTGATGGCTACAGATGTTAATGCAGCCAAAGAAATCCTCATGTGATCCTCCAATACTGCTACATTGACAACCTGTACTACCTACAATGACACTTTGAGTGTGATGTCTAATATAATGTGATCAACAACTGCCACAAATCAAATTTTATTATGATGCTTTTACATAGGTCACCTGATGACAACCGACAACTGCCACAGATCAAGCTTTTACATAGGTCACCTGATGACAACTGACAACTGCCACAGATCAAATTCTAATGCAAGTTTCTTTTATGTACCGACATCAGCCACAATGGAAGTCTGATGTCATTCCCTAACAAACAGGTAGTGATTTCATTGGCTAAATAAAGTTCACCTTGACAGCCTTGACCCATGACCTTACGACTCCCTGTTCAGATATTGTATTACCGAACGGTAATCATAATTACCTATACCCTGGGTTTATATTGTACAATAAAACTTAGCTACCTCCTGCCTAGTGGTAAAATCTAAGTTGTATCACCAAAACAATGCCTTGTAGAAGTTTGATATCTCTAGCTGTGTATAATATAGGGCATGATTACAGGGAAAACTACATGTATCTCTGGTTAATATTATTTTATTAATAACAATATCAATTTTATAACCTATATACTGTATACCGGGAAATTTCCACTGCCATTTAATTTTCGCCTTTGTCACCCTACATAATGATCGAAGGCTTTATCATCAGTAACAGAGAATAATTGTAAACAACATAATATACATAGTAATTAAATTTGAAGGGCAAAATTAATATTGGGTGAAAATAGATTTTAACATTGAAGCTCGAAAATTTGACTCGGCAAAAAATTCTCGATATACAGTTCACTATAAACTTGGTGAAAAGATCGTAAAGTAACCGTTCGTCAAATGTGGTGACGGTCGCAAATTTGGAGTTGCACAACTATTTCAACGACCGTTTGGTAAATTTCCTCAAACATGATCGCTAAAATGTATCAAATGTGGTCGTTTAACGTAATTTTTGGGCCAGTATTGGGTGGTCGCTGGTCGCGTTACACAGATGGTCGCTTAATACAGTTAAATTACATAGTAAAAGCGATCGGGAAGAATGAAAAGTGGTCGCAAAAAACAGATGGTCGCTTAATACAGATGGTCACTTGAGCAGATTCGACTGTATATAGTATAACTCGGTACGGAACAATGTTTGGGGTTATATAGTATAACTCGGTACGGAACAATGTTTGGGGTTATATAGTATAACTCGGTACAGAA
>JAUMHH010039445.1:0-24113 GCA_032359455.1 Chlamys rubida
CACAAACCAATGACGTAACAATCAATACCTGCTCACAAGAGAAGATAACTCTGCAATACGCAAAGACGGAATTGTCAATCAGGGAACACTTGTTTCCCTAGCTTTGGTATGATATCGCCTGCACTCATCAATACTTTCGCTCATTTACGGGCCTTTCATGGATATCATGATATGTTCTATTCATGGAACAAGTCGAAAACACTGATGTTGTAATGTAACGAAAGATATTCGATTAGAAAGGATTATTTTATGTATATTTTGCTGAAAATAGTCGGCATGAAAGCCCTAGAATGTCATTTCTAATGAATCCTTTATTGTAGCAATTCAGTAGTACTAATGAACGCTGTTTGATATAGGATCACCTCTTAAATACGATTAAATATCAGTTTATCATCGAAAACGATTGCAAATTAAGCTTCGATATACAATTATATATGATTTCCACGAAGACGATTGCCATTGGAATATCATTACCATACAAGATTGCCATTAAATTAATCAGACCCTAGTTCCGTTTAAGATAAACTAGTTTTTCTTAAACGGAACTAGGATCTGGTTCCCAGTTCCGTTTTTCTTAAACGGAACCAGGGTCTGGTTCACAGTTCCGTTTATCTTAAACGGAACTAGGAACCAACTTCAGGCTCCCCATTTGAATACGATTACAACCATCATATATTGCTGATCTCGTTTTTAGCGATTCGCAGTGGAACTTTGTGGAGTCCGAAGTGCGGAAAGCCATTTTGGTGGACACTTGTGCCGTTGGAAAGCGTTCGTTCTCTGAACTTGTTGGATCCATGTTTCCCTCCACCATGAAAGTCCCAGCCGTGTCAACGGGTGTACAAACTGACAAGGTCAGAGGGCAGGTGGGGCACTCTATTGATACGGACACGAGTGCAGTGTCTCCCTCTACTGGTGAATCTATGCAATGTCCTAATCCGGCCAAAAGTGTTACCAATGAAATAGACACGACACTTACCTGTAAGGAGTCTCCACTGACCTGCACGGTCGCTCCACTGACCAGCACGATCGCTTCTTTATCCCGTGCGGTTGCTCCACAGACCATTCCTGACCCATGTGTGCTGTGTGGTAGTCACACTCCATCCAAATTAACATATCAGCAAAAACAACATATCAAGAGAATTCTGATGAATGACATTCCTGATGCCTTATCAAATAATGGAGGGTTACATATCCCCGTCCCTCCCCCGCCGCCATCTGTCCCGGGTACTGCAGGACCCCCACCTCCTCCGCCTCCACCCCCGCCCCCACCGATGCCAGGAATGGGAGGAGCCGCCCCTCCACCTCCACCCCCGCCCCCACCTATGCCAGGAATGGGTGGGGCCGCTCCACCACCTCCGCCCCCTCCTCCACCTATGCCAGGAATGGGTGGGGCCGCCCCTCCACCTCCTCCCCCACCGCCAATGCCAGGTATGGGTGGGATACCACCACCCCCACCACCCCCGGGAGGTGTGCCTCCGCCACCTCCACCCCCAGGGATGGGAAAGATACGACCTTTGCCTGCCAATTTGACATTTTCTCCATATCCACAACCTGCTAAACCTCTGTGGACGCCTAAACCCAAACACAAGATGAAGGTGTTCAACTGGACCAAAGTCCCGCCCCAGACCGTAAGCGGTAAGTGTATAATGTTATATTATTAATATGACAGTGTATGTTGTGTTACCGTTGAAGGTCACGACGTTGTACATTTTGTTGTATATTGGATACCGACTTAGGCAGTAGCAATGTGTATTGTGATAGGCGACAATTAATGTATACATTGATGGTAAATTTTGCATCATGATGTACCGTTCAAGGCCACGAAAGCGAATTTTAGGTGGTACATTGTACCAATGTACTGTGACATGCAATGATTCGATTATAGTGTATGTTTACCTCCATGTTATGCCCCTTTAGTGTATATTATTCATGCTTATAGGCAAAGATGATGCAAGTAGGCCACGATACTGTATATAATGCACTGTTGTGAAGGTCACGTCATTTGATATCATGTACTGTTGAAGGCCACGATATATGATGTATCGTTGTAGACCATGACAGTGTATATGATGTATCGTTGTAGGCCATGACAGTGTATGGAAGGACGTACTTGACATGGACGATGCCATAAAGGTGAAGTACGAGACGATAGAACAGCTTTTCTGTCAAAAGTCCAAGACCGTTAAAGTTGTGGAGGAGAAGAAAGTCAAAGTGCCAAAAGAGGTACGTACGAGTTACGTCCCTTGCTTTTAAAAATTTAGTTCTTTGCAAAATTCTTATCTTACTTTAGTCAAAACCTTTATAGATTGACTTGTTTTGATTTATGTTCGTCATTATTTAAATATATATTTATATAAAAGAGATGATATATTTAATCATTGTATGTCCTATTTGAAAACCGCCAGGTGCTTATTCTGGAAATGCAGAGGAGTATGAACGTAAACATATTCCTAAAGCAGTTTAAGTGCAGCCACAAAGATATCCTTCACATGATATCTGAAGGAGACGCCGAACAACTTGGACTGGAGAGACTCAGGGGACTACAAAAAATTCTTCCATCAGCTGATGAAGTGAGTCAATAACTGTGTTGATGGTAATTGGACTAACTAATAAGCCATTGATTTACTGAAACAGAACAGAAAGAAACAATACATAAAACATGATTTTGTTTTTCGTAAAATTTAGGTTTTTTTTCATCATGTGTGTACCCACCACCATTTTTATTTCATATATTCATTTGCGTTTTATACCAATAGTAAAAAGGATGTTTCGAAAATATAGCCTATCTTGATTGTTTTTTTTTATCGTTTTAGAAGCGATTAAGATGTTGAAAATATACCCTATCTTGATTTTTATTTGAATCGTTATAAAGCGATTAAGATGTTTTAACAAATGACGTTTCGAATTCATTATTGGATGAAAGTTGTCATTTGCAATCCACCATCCAGTCTAAGACATTGATTTTGGTATTCCTGTAGTGGATGAAAGTTGTCATTTGCTATATCCATCATCCACATTTAATGTCTCAAATGCAGATGTTTGTCCTCAAACTTACAGATAACCAGTATCAAAGCTTATGACGGCGATAAAAGTAAGCTCGGAAACGCAGAGAAATATTACCTTACTCTTGCTGAGCTGCCCGCCTTTCGTCAACGTATCGAGGGGATGGTGTTGAAAGACGACTTCAAATTGGCCACCGCCATGCTTCGTCCAAACATCCAGACCTATACCCGAGCCTGCGAGGATGTCCTCGACAATGAGTCCTTTAAGGTCTTCTTACGGTTCATTCTCCATACTGGCAACTTCCTAAACGCCGTGAGTAGTTCATTTGTGCACAACAAACAGGACAAAAGT
This sequence comes from Chlamys rubida, assembly GCA_032359455.1. Classification (NCBI taxonomy): domain Eukaryota; kingdom Metazoa; phylum Mollusca; class Bivalvia; order Pectinida; family Pectinidae; genus Chlamys; species Chlamys rubida. The sequence continues at coordinate 3,355 of JAUMHH010039445.1, forward strand.
GTTAGTGAAAAGTCTGTTCTGATATAAGATGTTATATTGTACAAAATGAGAAGGTGATTTCTACAAAATCGATTTTTTATATTCTTGATTTCATCAGAATTTCACTGGTCACACGTATTTAGCATTGTTTTGTTACATAAAAAGCCAAATTAAAAATAAAACATCATTACAATTCTTCATAATATTTCTGTAGAATCCATTTGCAGTTGTGAATTTTGAAAACGTCGGTCAGAATGATCTGTATCACTGTCAATTGTCAAATGAATCACTTTACTGTAATATTTTTAGGAGGAGAATGATACTGGACCGACCCACTTTCAATAGTATTTTAAGCTGAATGTATGTGTAGTTGTACAATGATAAATAACATATCATCTCGTCTTTTCTTTCTTGTCCCCAATTCTTCATACTCCATGGGTTTCGCTCACATACTGCACCAATATCATAGCCAAATTTAAGGCACACGGCTAGCTATTTGATTGGTCTGTAAAAGAAATCCGACAAATCGCTAGGCCGATGCATGCCCTTTGAAGAGCGAAACCCGAGTTCAAAGCCAGTAACTTTTACCGTTACGCCACCGCGAGATTGTTTTTATGTACATATGTACATCAAAGGATCAAAAAAGTCTCTTGTCTCATCAACAAGGTGGCGTGCACTGAGCCTTCGATTTTTGCTATGATATATTCCAGGGTTGCAGAGAGCGAGACTTTGCGTAACCCCTCGAACATCGATAATGCTTGTCCCTACATGTATCTAGTTACACGGCGAAGCATATCGGGTCTAGATAAGGAATGAATGCATGCTAAAACAGGAAATTGAAATAAGTGTCCACCGTAGTTAAAAAGGTGTCTTATCTTCTGTAGTAAAATACATGTTCTCTGTTTATAGGGAGGCTATGCCGGTAACGCCATGGGATTCAAAATCAGTTCTCTGAACAAACTGATGGATACCCGAGCCAACAAGCCCCGAGTGACCCTATTACATTACTTGGTGAGCGAAGCATTGAAAGAGAATAAGGACTATCTCAAATTTGTAGACGAAATGTGGCCTGATTTGTCGGCCGCCGCCAGGTATGTACCAGATTCATTTAAGTTCCTTAAATTAGGAAATTTCTTAACGTATGATTCTTCAAAGGAAAGCATCACTGAATTCAAGAATTGTCTCTTAATTCAACGTATTTTCTGAACTTCAGTAATAGTTTCCTATATACAAAAACTAAAGGTATTCTTCATTTACTGGACGTCCTTTAACCAAGCTGTTGTCAGGATAAATTGTTAAGTTGTTTGCTTGCAGATCATCCTTGTTTGTGCATGCTGGGGCGATATTGATTTGATTTACCTATAATTAATCTTGGTGATGTTGTTTTTTAATGAAACTGACTGTCTGTACACATAGCACTGACAGTGAGATACGCCCACTAGAATCCATATCATGTTTAACATGCAGATAACTTGCGTATGATATACTCATGCAAATAAGTGTAATGCACATAATTAATTTCATAGGAACTCAATATTCATTGAACAGGTTTTTTCTGTTTCTACTTCGTACACAAAATGAATGTGAGTTAAAAATTATTTACAATTCCGTATTACAGGTACACGACGGAGGCCATGACGTCAGAATTAAAACAAACCTCGAAAAATATCAACAATTTTGCAAATCAGCTCAAAACTTGTCCGGATGATGTCAGGAACCAGCTTCAAACTTTTGTGGGCGTAAGGTCTTCTTTTACATATATATTTAAATAAATTATACATGTAAACAACATGCATATGTAATGATTAGATAATTAACATTATCGTTAACATCAAAGTAAATTTATCTGTTAAATTTTCTTAAATCTTATAGATTTATAATACATTTGTATGTTAATTGTTATAATAGGATGCAAAATCGGATATAAAAGAACTGAATGCTGGCCTGGACAGGATTGCAGAGCTTGGGAAGAAGCTAGCAGAACATTTTTGTGAAAATGAGAGCAGTTTCAAAATAGAGGAATGTGTTGCTACCATGACTATGTTCTGTGAGAAAGTTCAGCAATGTGAAAAGGTACGTTATAGGGAAACCCTGCCATCCCATGTTGAGACATAATTTCTAGATCAATTAAATGACTGATTCAGTTCTTGAAGCATCCCTCATGAACATTATGAACTGTTATGAACGTAACGATTGTTGTTTGGATCATTGCAATATGTACTAAGCATAAAGTTTTAGTTTAAATATGAACAAAGAGAAAACTGAAAGCAGTTCACTATTTAAAAACAGCAATATATCAACATTGCAATATTTGCTCAATAAAGCAATGTATGAAGAATTATATGTTGTTCAATCTTTAATGGATTAGAAAATTCAAAAAATGTTTTGTACCATGTTGTGTTTAGGAAAATGAGCAAAGACGTGTCCAGGAGGAGAAGGCAGAGAGGCGACGAAAACAGCAAGCAGAAATGAAATCAAACCCTAAACAATGCAAGTATTTCCTTTAATTTTGATCACCAATAGATATGTTTAAATACAGATTCTTCTGTGATTATCGAATAATCTTCAGTAAAATAGTGATTATGATGAATCGATGGGAGCTGTAGGCGTTATATCGTATCAGGATATTTGCTTTTTGAAGAAGAATGCAATCTGTCATTTACCTATTAGTTCAGTCCTTCATAGACATATTTTTTTGTCCGTGGGATTTTTCGGATGAAAGATAGCGAATTTGAGTTTCAAGTACTTTAGGTCAGCTGGAAATATTTGATGGCCATTTAGGTTACGCGACTGGACCCATTTATGAAGTCATCAGAATGGCGGCGTTAAAAATGTTGAAATCAGCCTTCATATACCATTTTTAAAAAAATACGAATTTGAAATGAAACCTTTGTCACAGAAAAAAATAGTCTTGGTTGCGAGAACCCTTGATCATTGGGACAATATTACATAGATTATTTTTTTAAAAGACTGTTAGGGTACTAGTCTATTAGTCGTACTGGATTAACGAGCTTCGTTTGTAAATTATTTCGAATCCAACCTATGTATACTGAATTCATGATAGATTGAAGATGTTAACTTTTCAATTCTATCTGTAGCTAAGAGGAATATTCCAGATCCGGATGATGGGTGTATTATTGACAAACTGTTAAATGACATCAAGAAAGGATACAAACTGCGAAAGGCCACTACTCCATCGCCCTCTCCCGTCAAACAAAACAAAGTGGACAAAACGTCAAACCCCATTACTCCTTCATCTGTATCAACGGCTGACAAATCTGACAACACTCTCCCAACTGTCAATGGTGACGTCACTGACTCTCCTGTCAATGGAGATTTCAATGATGCTGAAAAAATTGACGTCATCGAATCTCGAACAAAAGACCTCTCAGAACAATCTGCCAATGGCGGACATGAACTATCTACCGTGAGTGAAGAATGCCTGCCTCAGAAGGATGAATGCATAGTAGGAAAGGATGCCTTGCAAATTTCAGCTGATAAAACTGACAACAATGTAAATGTCGAAAACAAAGAGAATACGTCAGAAACAATTTGTTAGTTTGTTTATCTGAATAACATTTTTACGGTATAAATATGTTGGTTCCGTGTTTTAAAAAGTAATCAGTATAGTCACTGAATGTGAAAAACTCGTTTACTGCTTACAACAAACTTATTGTTGATACCACAATTTTGTTTATAATGTACCTAACAATTGACATCAAATGTGAAATTAGATTTCCTTATGTTTGTAGGGTGTATATTTGTGAAGTACAAATTGTACCGTACAGCTGTTTAATACATTAGAAACCCTGCTTTCACTGAGAAAAGTGCCTGCTTTGCGTTTGAACACTAGCTTTTCCAATATTTAAAAAAGTTTTTGACATTTTCAAGTCAAACACCGATGAAAGCTATTTGATAAAATCGGTTGAATTGATGTCTTTGTATCAATTTTTTCTGAAGTTCTTAAGATTTATCACAACTTTGAAATGAAGTCGCGGTTTTTAATTTGATTTATTTGCTATTTTTGCCTTTAATGTGTATTTTGTTTGGTCACAATGTCTTTGCAAAATCTCTTTGCAACATTAGTCAGTTGGAATAGTTCAAAGGAATGGAAAGATATTAGATAATTTCCCCTTGATGGCGTGGAAAATTAGCAAATATACTTGAGTAACCGGATGAAATATGAGTAGAATGGTTGAATAGCATAGAATGTTTACAACATTCCAAATAACTTGATAAGATACCAGTAAGTTGGAATGGTCTACTTGGCAGCATAGACTGTTTTAAACATTGTCAAACATTGATTAAATCTATGTATGGAATGCTTATATGTTTATTTTCACGCAGTATTACTACAGTCGGTACCTTGTATGTTTTATATGAACATGTTATCGATATTAATCCTAATGATCAAAATTCCCTTTTTTCAATACATTGTGATAATTCCCTATTAGCTGATGATACACACGTATCATGATGAGAATAACAAACTTCGTCATATTGTATAACACTATGTATGACAGTATGACAGTAACATCTACAGCTTGCCTTATCTATTATATACCATGACAGTACAATAAATAACAGTTTATATAGAAACTTTGTTGTTATTTTTATGACTAAAATAGGCAAAGTATGATGTCTTATTTGTTTAGCAGCTGATTTTGTCAGTCATATACAATGTTTAAATGTCACTGTTGTATGTTAACTTCCTACCAAATACAGTGAATGCAAAAAACCTATAGAAGAAGCAGACATATATATACATTTTCAATCATTATCTTATCGCCCTATGTTCGCAGCTGTAAGGGAAATATTGCGTCAGATAATATTAAGTAATGGCGTTACCTGGATTATGAGATAGCATTCAGCAGGTACCTGAACAATGTGTATGCAAATTTAGAGGAAACGAATTGTTATAAATAAGCATTGCCCGTTTGTATTCCTGTGCCATATCAGTACCAGCAAGAAACTCCTTATTACCAACCAACCGTCATACACTTCTGATTCACAATACTCACAAATTTATTGATGTGATTTACTTAAGAAATCCTTAAATACTGTAGAGATGTATTACAGTAGAATTACATATAGGAAACTGGGATTTGTTATCCTCTTTAATATCTTTAAGGACATACTGATTCTATTCACATCATTCCAACTAGTATGGACCTGCAGTGTTAATTCATACATAAAACAATAGTCAAAACCACAATATGTACCATCAACTGAGTGAACCAGGTGTCGACTTGAGCGTAACCGACAAGATTACCACTTTAGTCTATTGAAGCTGATGGTTAATAATCCCGATAGCCCCTTTCAGTTTTGTTTAATCAAAGTACGTCTTATTGCTTCCTGAAACATTTTAATATGGATGTTGTTTGATTTACAGTCTTTGAGTACCATTTTGATGTTAGTGTTGCAAGAAAAAACTGGCCTAGTAGGCTTGATCCTTGCAACATGATTTTTGTTTCTCACAGAAACAAAGAAGTCTGTCCTAGATCACTGTAACAAATCGACTGCTGGATGAACTATTTCCTCACATAATCAAAAAGTTTATATTAAGATTACCATTTTGATGTTAATATCAATAGAAAAATATTAGCCTAGTAGGCTTGATTCTTGCAAGATGTATTTGTTCACAGAAACAAAAAATCTCTGCCCTAGACCAATATAACATTAGTTAAGTCGACCGCTGGATGGACCATTTCTTCACGTAATCATTCGATCAGGCTCTGAAACGAAACCCCTTTCAGCTTAACGCCAAGTACTCAATTCCGATCTTCTAATAGTAAAATAGAGAAATTGATTACATTTTCTTTCTCTGTACAAATAATCCTGTTGTGCTCTTCAGCTCAGTTTTTGATTTTTGCCGGTGACTTCAATGTAATACTACATCTAAGTAACTAAGTCCTAGGAACTGTTTACATCGACAGGACTATAGCTTTGATAAGCCAGTTCTGAAAAGAAAATCATACATGGCTTGCGGGACTTTTATGATAAAATACTAAACAAAACATACATTCAGCATGACTAGATCAGAATTTGAACCCTAGACCTAAGATTGTTGTACAGTACTACCGCTCTATTTGAACTACCTGTTCAACGGAAGTGTCTTTCCATAACTCTGCTACTGTTACATCTAAACAGAAGCTAAGGGGAGGCTACTATTTATAGGAAAACCCCGATCCATCGGGACAGGGATCCTGAAGTGCTTAGTTCCTGTACATAAGTCTCAAATTCAACATTTATTTCATTAATTATGGAATAAATGTGTCTTCTTGATGCGTTGTGTGCTTATTTAAACCATATCTATAATTTGGTTTGGTTTGGTTTTATTTTGTTAAACGTCCTATTAACAGCTAAGGTCATTTAGGGACGTGCCTCCATGTGTGTAATGTATGAGTGCGTGTGTTTGTGTGTGAGTGTGTGTGTGTGCAAAAGGCATGGTATGTTAGTGTAAATACCTCCTTGTACTATCTCACTGAAAGACCATGCCGAAGGCACCCAGCACAGTATTCCACCCGGTCACCGAACGAACTAGTTGTTGCCATTTCCATAAATGCTGAACGTTAAGCAGGGAATACCAACTACCATTTTTAAGAACTTTGGTATGTCCCGGCCTGGGGACAGAACCCACTTTCTTCCTTAACTGGGCGAACGTTTAACATTAAAGCCAAAAGTGAGGTAATGCCAAGCAAGGCGCTAGGAAAAGAACGGTACAGTAGTTAGAAATAGAGAGAAACATAAAGATCCAACATAGGTGTCCTGTTGATAAACACATGGTTTATTATGAGTTCATGCGGTGATACCAAACTCTTCAGTGCACGTGTTGTAAAGGTTGACTTTGTTTAGCTTTCTGCATCGACAAACTAATATTTCTTTATTTTTAGAAGTTTGTTGTTTCCCCTTTGAACAAAAATTGCGGTTTAGAGTTTCATGACTGAAGAAATGAAAATGTTTAAGCAAATATAATATGTTTATGCTGATAATTCGGAGGTATGGTTTTCAATTAGATTTCAATATTTTGACCTGTATACTTCAGTATCCACGTCAGAGGCAAAGGGGTGTAAACGAGATCATTGATGTCTGGCATTCTACAACAAATTGTGCCATTGAATTTGATGTACATTTTGAACGTATACGTAGCTCATATGTTGGAACTGAACTTGGCAATCACTAAAAAAGTATTTATAATTTTAGTATTTACCTGATAAATTGATACCGACACTAGGTTTAGTATATGCTGCAATTTACACAATTAAATATATGCTGAAATAAACACATTTGAAATTTATAATTGTACTTTATTACATTTTAACATAGATAAAGATTGAATTAAATCTATCTTTTTTTCACAAATCAGTGTAATTTAATGGAAAATGCTGCGCCCACAGGCAGTTACTATTTACTGAGAAAAACGTAAGTGGTTGTTTGTTTTCTCGTAATTTTATCTGAAATCTTAAGTGTGTCAGTGATTTGTTAGGATATGCTGGAACTATAGTAGGTACAAGTACTTCAAACTATCGCAGTATCGTGTACTATTGGTTGAATCATCGGCCGGATGTGATGGGCAGATCGTCTTACTGTACTTGACGTAATACACTAGCATAGAGACTATATATGATACTTATATACATAACGATGGGGAGTCCGCTGGCATGGTTGTGTTTTCTTTGTATGACGAAAGTTACTCTTTGTGGTGCGTATGTTTGGACCCCCGCAAAGGTATTTCCTGACAAGAAGACATGGATGGAAGGAATGTATAACTCAGACTGCCATTTACTTGGGCGAGCATTTATCGCCGACAGACTGGAAGATGTTCGAGTGCAAGGCGTGACCGACAATTCAGAGTTGTCTACACAATACTGGATAGGAGCACATGTTCAGTACACGAAGTGGATGAGACTCAATGGTTGCTACCAAATGGACATTCGGCAAATGTCCTCGAAAGTTGGAAATCATAGCATCACAGAATGTTACAAATTCTGTGTTGGTACAAGTTTTGGATTAACAATTGACGAGTGTGTGTGTTTGGACACTCCCGGGCCGGTCAGAAATACGGACTACGACTATTGCATGGCCACACCATGCCCAATTGACGTCGGAGAATTTTGTGGTGCTCCTACGTTGCAGTCACAAAACTGTCTCTGCTCGTACGATGTCCTTGATTTAAGTAGTGATAACGGAATAGGAAATTGTAAATCAATGATAAATAGGCAACTGTCAACAACCAACTGTAGTGATAAACATGATTTTCTTTGCAAAGGAGGAAACAGAGTACGTAGGTACCGAGAGAAGATGAACTGGACAGAAGCAGGCTTTGCCTGTCATAGTGAACACAGAAGCCAATTTTTTGACGGACGATTCCGTAGAAGACCACAGCCTGGTACATATTGGGTTGGTTTGTTTCGTAAACAATCATTCAGTTGGGGAAACAGCACACCGCCAGGAAAAGAATTCGATTGTCTGTCTGCATCGGTCAGCAAGAACGGCAAGCTGAATACTTTTGTGAGGAAATGCTATTCCCGACTACCTTTATTATGTAACCAACCAGAACCAAAAATCACAAATAACCTCAGCACTACGATAACTACCAGCACAGAGACAGTTCCAACAACGACAAATACTGCTCAGTCAGGGGGTCTCAGCGTCATTTCGCTATCTGTCGGGGTAGTATGTGGTATACTTGTCACGTTGTTGGCTGTTGTAGTCTTTGTGGTCATATACAGATGCAGAAAAAATAGGTATGATACTCAGGCCTCAAGTAACAGACAGGAGGTCGCTAGTTCCGATATTGATGCGGTACATTATGAACACATTAGACCTGAAAACCGCGAGTGTCAAGTGTACGATGTGTGTGGCCATACGTCCGCCTCATACGACTATATAACAACACAAGGAGGTATTGGCAAGTACCCGGAGTAGGGGACAGTTGTATTTCTTTAATCTGTTTGGAAGAGTTGACTTCAAAGGACGGGTTGCTCTGATGACTGTTTCACGGCAAAAGATGAATAAACACATGTGTTCTTTTATGTATTGTCCATTTTCAGTTCATGTTTGATAAATTCGAAAAGACTGATTGTTGTTTTTTTTATAATATGTGATTGGGTGAAATATTATTGTTCAATCTGTTGTATTATTACTCGTCTAGTTTAAAAGGAGATATCTAAACATTTATGTGAGGACAATTTTTAAAGAATAGGACGTTCTTCCTATGAGTAATGCGTTCCAAGCAGTCAAATTCACACTATTTTTCACCACTTAGTCTTTTATGAAATTGGCACATGATATGATACATACTAATATGTTGATTCAGTATGCGAACTCCGGGTATGTTGTTAGGGAATATCATGCGAAACGTTTTACTGATATATTTACACCTAAGCCAAAGTACATCAGCTATATAAACGTCATCTTTTCTGTTCATATTTCCATTCGCTTTGTTTCATATATTGCATTTTAGAAGCACAAACTTGATAGAAGTACATTTTATTACTGGAATGGTGCGATACATACTTTTTCAACGTTCTGACCCTAAGGTGGAGCACACGCAGTAATCATTTGTTAAATAAAATATTTCACGAATGTGAGTATGGCTATGATTCAATGTTTAATATCAGCACTTGACTGGTGAGTCAATGTAAATAGACAAGTACTGTCACACCGCCATCAATTCTTTTGTGTGTAGTAATGAACTGGACCAGACAACACACATATTACAAATACAGCTAGGTGGTTCAAGAAAGGTTAATGCTGTTCCTATATATATTGGCCATGCTACATTCATCCTTCAGATGTACAACTACAGCAAGGGGTTAAAGAAATGTAGATAAATCTAATCTTCTTATTTGTATTGGTCAGGCAACACACATCCTGTAGATATTACAACTACAGCTAGGTGGTTCAAGAAAGGTTGATGCTGTTCCTATATATATGGGCCAGGATTCATACATCCAGTAGATATTACAACTAATGAAAGGGGTTCAAAAAGATCGAGAACTTTTCTCATTTGTATTGGACATGCAACACAAATCCTGTAGATATTACAATTACAGCTAGGTGGCTTGTGACACTGCTATTTTATTTTCACGATTAAGCATGTGAGAAAATATTTATCCACTTTCCATATATATGAGTACAAAAAGCGTATTGTGAGACGATAAGGACATTTCAATGGTCACCTATCATTGGATCTTTGGGAAAAGTTTCATAAAAATAGGCATGGGTCTCCTGTGATAATGTTGTTTTGATACTAAATACAATCTTCAATACAACAATGGTATGGGTTATCTCAGAAATATTTCATCAAATTGCTTTTTTTGTTCAGAAAATTGATTAAAATAGTGTTTAATATACCCAAATGTGTTTTTCTGTGTTGGGTAACCTTTTTTTAAAAAAGCGTCTTTCTAGTACCGTACAACAACGTAGACACTACGTAAGTGATAAACTTAGCAATAAATTATAAAAACCTTCCTAAAATATTTTTTTATACCGAGACATTCAGTAAATCAGGAAGGCTTTATATACACGGGGATAGAGGATTGGCGCCCTCTTATACAGGACAATATACGGCGACGGTCAACTTCCTGTTTACTAGGGTGAGACACGGTGTAGATTGCTGTTTACTGATGATAAACGTACAGACAAACCGCACATAAGACACTCAATAACTGACATATTGATACAACATAGATCTTTTCTTACAGATACTTTTCCATCGATAAGAAAAATCTTTTGGAGTAAATGAAAGATGCATATGCAATGACAGACGTCAATATATGTATAAGAGTTGGGTTACAGATCTATCCACGGATTGTTTTTCTTCAAATTTTAGTACTATAGGTCTAACGTTGTTGATAATTAATTTCTCAGTTCACAAAGGGCAGCGTATATGTAGATTAAAATATTCACGTTGACTACATTATCTTGTCCGTCCATAAAGACAGTCACATTACCCACTTTATATTTTACATGTTGTCAGAATTGTTAGATAGTTGTCACACACCGAAGAGTTATCTTCCCATTATTATCACGTTACATAAAGCATACTACTGTGTGATAAACATACAAATAGGGAAGTTACTTCTTATCAGAGATAACGTCGTTACCAGGATGCAACAGCCATCATGTTACAGTGTCGTACAATGTTTCACCTTTTATTCACTACTGGTTGTACAACATGCACTACAAGGGCCGCGATAATTTATTTTCAAAAATTAAGAATCTGGTGTTGTGTTCAGGTGTCATGACAATAAACATGACGTCATTTAGGTGATAATGCTGTGAATAAAACAGTTATTATGTATTGCTGTAAAATAGATAAAAGGGCATATAAATTAATGAAAAGAATATGGTGGGGCTATAAGAATTCACTAGGATCTGTTAAAGATTCTCACAGGTTCAATACAAGGTTCATACGGGATGTTTTGAAGAATGCTAACGATGTCGATAAGAGGATTCGGTATAAGGATTCAAACAAGGTCGTTATAAGGATTGATATGGGGAATAACAAACAAAATTGCATAAATAACTGCTGCTAAAAGCTTTAAACTTTGTTTAGATTAGGCGGAAGGAAGATTTATGAAACAAACATATAAAACACTTTTGGTCGTGTATCAGCTCGACCTCTTTTTCTTTCATAATACTTTACTATCAAAAGCAGTAAAAAATAAACATGAATCGATAAGACCGTTGCTGACACCTACATTATCGTGTGTTTTATCTGTAGATATATATCACCTGTTGCACACACTGTTAAGCCCACATACTATGTTAATATTGACATATGCAGAATGACTTCCTAGTAGCTGACACAGACAGGATCTGTACATGTTCTGTTTCACCACCAAGTATGGCGTGTTGCTGGTTGGTACCCCTAGTCATCAGTGTACTAGGACTCGTATGTAGATGTGAGTATATAAACGTGACAGTCAGTCATACAAACGCGACATGGGGAAATACTAAACTAACATCTGGTTGTAAACTAGTCGGACTGGACAGGAACGGACAATTGAATCCTACCGACATCCGTGTTTTAAATCAAACTGGGCCGTTAGACGCTTGGATCGGTGCTCACGTGCAGTTATCTTCGTGGATCAACATAACAGGGTGTTTTCTTTATGATACTAGTTCTGTTTTAAGAATTGGAGAACATGGTATTGACATTTCAAACGTACGTAGCCCTGTAGAAGCTTGCTTTGACCAATGTTCTTCAGAGGAGTTTGCAATTACAGCGACCAGATGCTATTGTTTACATGATGTGACGTCTGTAAGGGGAATCCCCTGCTCAGGACATATATGTGGATTACGTAATAACAGTTTGTGTGGTCACAACAACTCATGTATGTGTCAATATAAACAACTGAGTACAGATCTAGTTTTAAACATGACTGGAAATTGTATGGCAATTCGCAAAACTAGCAGCAAGTACACTTATACCCCACAGAATTGCTCATACGGACATACATTATTGTGTACTTACACAAACAAAAGTGAGATAACTGTGTATGGTACTAACTCGATTGGATCATGGACCGATTCTCTTTCACGATGTGATCATAATAACCGAATGCTTTTAGGTTTAAATACTCAAAACATTCCAAAATTTACCCGCGAACTGGATACAAATTTATTGTATTGGATTGGTATGTTTAGGTTTCAACATTTCCGTTGGGGAGATTCACATGTAGATAGCAGCCAGTGCGTTTCTATTCATATAATGCCAAACGCTGCAACGTCACCAGAGTTACGATTGCGAGACTGTAGTACAGCTTTACCGGTCCTTTGTGGACAGGAATATAACAACCAGAAGACGCCGTCATCAAATCTACCATCGTCATCTCAAACGTCGGATAGTGTCCCTCTTCCGCCTATATTAGGTACTGTAGCAGGTCTGGTCATTATCGTGCTGATCACATCAGTTGTGTGTCTGATAAAACGTCGGAAACGACAGAACGAACACCAAAAACGTACTGAATCACGTCCTGGTGAAAAGGTGGCCATTGATGCAGCTTCTCCTCGTTATGTTGATATTGACGCTCATTACAATAGACCATATTCAGAATTGTCGAAAAACAACGATGACCCAATTCAAGCCGAGGGTGACTATACATACAATCATTTGCATAGTGCAGATCGTGAGAAGGAAAGAGTAGATAATTTGTACCACCATACAACTGATTTTCGATCGGAGTATGACTCCTTTGAGAATTTCAATCATGGTAAAGACGATCAGACGGATAGTGAGTATGACCACATCAAAGCCAATTCTAAACTACCCAGTTCAGCAGATACTGGAAACTACGATACTATGGAAGAGCTTGATAAGAACAAGGCTGTGTAGCATAGAGGATACATATAATCATATGTGAGGATTCTGTTCTTAAGGAACCTCGATTGGCTATTCTGTAAGATGTGTTTAATTCGTGAATTCTATGCTCGTATTCCCCATCGACCACTTAAGCAAGTACGATGGAATATTTCTGCAGGCAATAGATTCCATGCTTCGTTTAAAATACGAGCTATACAATATCCCGTTATGAAATTCATTCTGGAACAGTTTACAATAAATACAAATTCCAAGTACTGTGGAACTGGTGCGCTAATCAACTGAGACAATTGTAAATATGAGCAAACATAAACAAGTTTTTTAATGTATTTTAATGATTTCTCTGCTCTCTGCATTATTCATCAAAACCCATGGAATATGTTTAAGTATTTTCTAACAAATTGTTGTTGATTATGAATTTATTATGTTTTTGAATCAACAGATATAAATGCTGTGTAGTTGAAACTTACATTTTGTTTGAGGCATCAAAATGTTAACACCTTTCAACAGATATCTTGAAACACTACACATTATTAGTGAAATAATATGTGACTCTCTGACTCATCATAACAATATGAAAGATAAACCAAACAATAGCCAAACATATGTTAACAATGTAGTGCTTGTATAGGACTTTCATATTGATGTTTGGTCTTGATATTTGATTATGTGTGATTATTCTGATTATTGTTTCATATGTTATAATATAAAATATTCAGTACTTCACTAATGTAAACAGGACTTGCATTTAATGTTGTATACGTTTGTGCAATAAAACATTGAGTATTATATTCAATTGAAAAAGATTCTTCTACTCAAGCCGTTTCCTGATTGCTTACTACTCAAATGAACGACAAACATGACAATTTCGATTTTCCGTTCGTGAATTTTTCCTAACATGTTATAGCATCTCATTTTACAAAAGCAATGATGTTTACATCTCGCAGTTGATTCAGAGTTAAAGAGCATGCTCCGGATACCATGTTACCAGCGACCAGCGACTTGGAAAAAACGCAAAATACCTTGTGTGATATACGCGACTTCTTATTATGTTCATTTGCTCTGTTTCCTTGTCGCTATACCGGTTCCCGCTTTGAGGACGTTCCATTTCTTTATTTTGGCGAAGTTTTAAATGGCGGGTAACGTCGATGAAGCTGAGATGCTTACCCTTCTGGAATACTGGAATATCTGGTCTTTTTCTCCGTGTATTTTGTCAATGGTCTCCAGTAAAACCTTTCTTTTGTTCATAATTTGCAATATAATTGTTTTTGCGAAATGCGTTTTTGTTGACACTTCGGTATAGTCTTGATGTTTTATAGAGAGGATGACGTGGTCTTTAATTACAACAATTACATTGCTGTGAAGATAATTTATAGTAAAGTTCCATCAAGTGACCATGTTTCTATTTTCTCTCACATTTAACGTACAAATCAATACGTTGCTGACATTTAGACTCCGACATTATACTGCTTACAAGGAAGATAGATGTTATCGTAGGTAAGAGTCAGATTAGGTGGCTTTTCTATTGCACATTGCTCAACGTTATCTATAAAATACTAGTGTAAACATATGCACAGCTTCTTTGTTATCTGTCGTGTTGGTTTATAAATCTTATCCAGTTTGATTAACGTAATATCTATAAGTGTGTGTCCGTTTTTTAACTTAGTTCCCTTGGCGAGTTGCTTGTTATCCACTGTTAAGATGTACTATAGAAGTGTGGAGGTCATTCACAATATATACGTGGGAGGACTCACGTAAAGTCTATAAATGTCCGCTCGTGGAATAGAAATAGAAATCAGAGAGTTGAAGACATTTGTTAAATAATAAATTCTTTATAGAATGTGTTACAGTTATTATCCTTCGATTGTTGATATATTGTTTCTTTTAGCCTCATCATAACCTTACTTGATGAACTTAATGAATGGTAATTAGTTTCCCAAAATGCAGTAAGTGACTTATTGATTTTGATTTTTGATTTTTGACTCATTTTTTTTTTCTTCATTTTTTCTTATTTTCTTCCGCAAAACGGCTACTAGAATTTTCATCGGAAACAACCTTCTGGATGATTATGAATATTTTCATGGGTATTGACAACTGTTGGAAGAGGTCGTTAATAACATTATATGACCATCATCATGTTCTCAATGTTAAATCAACTATAACGGTATGTGATATAAATGTCAGTGAATGTGAATGTGAAAAGATAGATAACTTGTACGATCAGACGGAGTGTGAGTATGACCTCATCAAAGCCAATTTTTAATTATCTTGTTGATCAGATACCTGAAACTATGATACTATAAAAAAGCTTGATAAGAGCATGAGAAAAAAGAACGATACCTGTGATAATTTGTGAAATTTGTTCCTGTAAGGCATCTTTGTGTTCAGGAAATCAATGTTCCTTTTCTTCGTCAACTTCGTCATTAAATATAATCGAAATCCACGTGCGGGTAAAATGGTAAAGTTTACCTTCAAATAGTGAAGAATTCAGTATCGCACAATTATGAAGCATCATCAAAAATGAAAAAATGAAAAAAGCAAAATTACTTGTCAACATACATAGACAAAATAGAAACTGGATCGATAAGCTAGCCATTTTCCATATCTCCTTTCACATCCAGGAAAGTTTTAATACAAATTTTTCAATTTTAGGCAATATGTATAATTCACGTCTGACTTAAACGAGTTTGCACCTTCCATTATAACATAAACACAAAATGAATAACCCGCGGACAATACAATACGCCATGAACTTTTGACAAACCCCTTTGACATAGATAACTTTATTTACCAGATTTATATTGATATTAAAATCGATGATTAAAACGGAATTCATCTAATAAATATGAAAATATTGTATAGCTTCATTGATTTATCCACATCCACAGGCTGGAGACTTTCAGCTTGTCATTGAATAATATAATCCAGTTTACTTGCTTCATTTCTTAATTGCATTGATTTGCTTCGATCCAAATCATTTTAAGATGTTCCTGGTGTAAAATTAATTTGCAGTTTTAGACTTCTGTGAAATTAGGTATAAATGAAATGAACAGCAAGCTGGTTGAATTCTTTACAAGATCCTTCAATGTTGCCAGCCTACTTTTAAATATATTCCGTATATTTATGTATCTCTGGAAAACCTGTTACTATCTAAGTAAATTTTGGCTAGAACATATGTCCCATATATGCTATCATCACATTCAATCATTGATGTTATGAATGAGGTGTCCATCGTTCTTTTTCCTATTTTTGCTTATGGATCCCTGTCCCTCTCCATTAGAGGTTTCCCTACATACAGTAACATCCCATTAACTTCTGTTTAGATAAAACTGTAGCACAGTTGGGCCAGGATAGTTCCGTTGACAAGGTAGCTCAATTGGTTTGGGAGATGGTATTACAATCAAAAGTTAGTGTTTAAATCCTGGTCTAGCCCCGCTGACTTGTTACACACAGAACATTTCGTCTTTATTTTTTCTCTTAAACGTCCTTCAAGGTGTGAATTTCTTTTCAGAAATGATACATCAAAGACATAGGCATGCATGTGGAAAAACGTTGCCAATACTAAGTTACAGCTTTTGGCGGTGATACGAGGATCTTTAAGTGTCGTTAGATTAGATTAATAATTATTTTATGAGAATTATCAGAGACATTTTATGTGGTGCATTTATCTATCATCGCTTTGGAATGTTACACCAATGTAGTTTGTTAAGGTAGACGTTAGATAATAGTTACATCCTGATTATTACGGTAAATCACATTCATTACATGTAAGTGGGCCATATATTTTCGTGTTAAATCGGTATATATGTCAATTACTACATGTAGGTAATAAAATGTGAGTATCAAGGGACATGTAGCTATTGTTGTTCTTTTTCACGAAATCAAAAAGATGCAAATAACATTTGGAAAAATTATATCGAAAATGGAGTGAATTACAGTGGATAGAATATATCCCGAGATGATTCGTCTGTTCACCAATAACTGACATAATTTTACAATTATTTAACTTTAACACTCTCTTGTTGGTCGGGATACTGACCTGTAATATATTCATCATTGTCAGTCATACATCTTAATCTGTTCCTCTTTGATTGATATAAGGCCATATTGCGCAGAAAATATGTTCATTGTACGGGTTTCTGCATAGACATTCTCATCTTAAAATATGTGCCTCAGTCAGTCTTTTGTATTTATTGTGATTATTTGATGTCACAAAGCATCCAAAATCTGAAAAAATTAACATTGCTGCCAGCAGGGGCGGTCGACACCTCCACTTTAATAGCATATTTAAACATGTACTTTCTTACTTCATATTCCTATAGATTAGTATGCACCATTTTTTCTGTTATCATGATCAAGATATGTTTGTAAGAAAGAAAGCATTAATGTCAATACATGTGCAATGATTAATCACTAAAAACTATAACTGGTTCCGTATCTTAAATGTTTGTTTATTCAGATATGAAATCTGTGTTTTCTATTTGTATCATGTTTACCGTAAAAATCAATACCTTGCTGACATGTCATATTCAAACATTTTTCCCCGGACCAGGAAGATATGTCTTATCGCAGAAAATAAATCAGATCACGTGATTTTGTTATTGCACGTTGTGCAAACAATGTTTATCTATTTAGATCTAGATTATACACATTCTTGATAACACACTATATAGTACTTAGTTTGTGTTGAAAATCTTATTCGGTTTGATACACATAACATGCATACCGCCGTGTCCATTTTTCAACTTCTTTCACTGACAAAGATGTTGACTATCTGCTGTTCAGCTGTTGATGTATATGTGTCAACGGAAAAACAGACGTGGGCCGCTTCACATCAGGACAACAACTGCAATCTTGCGAAGTCAAGTGGAAATATAACTATAAATCATACAGTTCCTCTTGCACTGACTTTAGCTTGGGTTGATGAAACTATGTGTTCCAATTTTAGCGTCTGGATCAATATGACTGGCTGTTTTAATTTGACAATAACTTCTAATAGAAGTAAACATATTCCGGCTGATGGTTACGAGGACCCCGTTGTTTTCTGTCTGCAGGAATGTGATTCCGATAAGGTGTTCTTAACCTCTACAGAATGTTACTGTAGTGAGGATGTAAACGTAACAAGTGACTCTCGATGTCAGGGAAGCAGGTGTGGTAAACAAAACAATAGACTATGTGGCTCTAATGGGAATAATGACACCAAGTGTGGGTGTGGTTATGAGAAAACCAATATTTCAACAAATGAATCGGGAAATTGTATGTCAACAAAAAAACCTTCTGGTAGTATTTTCGTAAATGAAGTGCAAAATTGCAGTCAACAAATGCCTGTCCTGTGCACTAATGAACAAAATGAAAAAACAGCCTCGCCTGGCCAGCAAACCAACTGGACAGGAGCTTTAACAAAATGTTCCCAAGGATGGAATTTCATTGGAGTGCAAAACGGAAGTAACGCAAAATTCAACTACGATCAGACGTTGTGGATAGGATTATTTAGTGTAGAATTAACACAGATAACATGCATGGCAATAAAAATAACTAATGATGATCATACGATAATCCAACAAAACTGCTCACAGTCATTGCCTTCACTATGCATCAACCAAACAACAGCCACCACTTCAATCAATCAGACAACGGAGCAAACAAGTACGCCTGTTGCAACTTCCCAAAGCACAGGGCATTCTTCGGTGACTGGGTATCCTTCGACTTCAACAGCTGTAAGTCAAACACATAGCTTGCCAACAGAGCAAGCGATCAAGTCGTCATCTGCGACGTCATCAGCACCAGATGACGTTTCAACACATGCGACAACAAAATGTGACAATCCGTCCTCAGGTTTTGCTGACCAGAGTACTACTTCTACTACTATTACTGCTGCTACATTATCGACAGAAAGAGGCACACCTAAAGAAAATGCCAACCGAAACTCGTCCTCAGGGTTCCCCACACTTGCGGTAGGCTTTGGAGCTGGGGGTGCGGTAGTGCTCATCCTAGTGCTATTTATTTTAGTGATTTTCTACAGAAGGCGAAAACGACACAGATCCAACAACTCAAAGAAGGATGTCCCTAAATTGTATGATGGAAATCCAACAAATACACAACAGATTACAAGTAAAACGGTGATTAAAGACAATAATGACCAAACTGCAGAAAATAGAATCCTCTCCAATGTACTTTCCGATGATACAGAGAAACGTGCTCGACTTGGTGACTACGACCATCTAGAAACACACAAAAACCGGGAGTTAACGCACACCCACGGGAGGCCGGCTGAGGCGTTTTACATCAGCACGTATGACCACGTGGGACATCAACTGGTAAGTTCACAAACTGACCAGGATGGAAGTGCGTATAACAACTTCTCACAACATAATAAAAGTGTATTATTTTCTGGAGAAGAATATGACCATATTGTGCGAAATACCGACATATATGACCATATGGGAACGGAGTTAGTCACAACAGCCGAAGACTCGGACTATGATCATACCGGAAGTGGAGAAGGTGTATGGAGTGGAACAGGTAGACATGACACAGGTAAGGGATGTAATAACAACACAGCTCCGAAAAATAGGAACACGTACCACGAGAATCCTTCAAGCGAAGGTAAATATGACAATAAAGGAGGAAATGGCCAATGGCACACCTTGAATTCTGAAAGACCTAGGAACGATCAGAATAAGTATTACACAGGATCACAATACGACCATTTGCCAAGCGCGAGAGTAAAAAGAGAGATATCACATTCACATGAAGGAGACTATGACCATACGTTCGCGGTTGATGAATATGATCACATCGGCAGTGTAAATAAAGGACACGGGCGTTCTGTTGTTCAAGAAGACGAGTACGATCATGTTACAGAGCTTTGAATTCAACAATAACGCCCAAGGTAACCAGATGTATCAACTCTCATTTAATTCAGTATTGCTGGCTACAAAGTACCTTACACGTATATCGACATTTTATAACAGTCAAAATACAATAGTGCTGGGGAATCGAAATGATTGATGACAGGAAAAACAAATTTATTATGGTGAGTTTGTATGAGTTATTGGGAAATTAAGCTCCATGTACCCGATTACAGTCTGTATGATACATCCGGGATCTAGAATCTGAAGTTAAATGCACTCTGGGTCTATAGTCTTCACTGTCATGAATCTGTTAAGGAGTGGTCTTTGCAAGATCTTCTTCTTCTTTATTTACGGGGGCTCCATCAATTGTGATGTTTATGCCCTCGGGGGTCCTATTGCAGAGGCCTGAAAAGGGGGGTTATTTACAGTGATTAGTTGGTGGTTTTTTGTGATTTTTGTGCAAGGTATAAATAAAAGATAAAAGCTGGGGTATGTTTTAGAGTGTGATGAGGGCTTCATGGGCTGCATAGGGTATGTGTGCCTTGAAGTCCTCTAGTGTTGTGCATTGTACTGCTGCTATGGGAAGGAGATTCCAT